>APFE030084006.1:0-10300 GCA_000404065.3 Pinus taeda
CCATCGCCCTAGCTGGCTTATTTCCATTTCCGGTTGTAAGCATATTTCGGTATTTTCCATTAATGAAATGAAGCATTATTTCCGCTGCATCTTTGTGTATATGGTTATCTCTGTATTTTATTGTGTTCCTGTATAAATCCGGATCACATGCCCATCTGAGGAGTGAGGGTGAAAAGGCCTAGATTCTGCCCCTAAACTAGGAGATTCGAACGGCAAGAAGCGAAATGCCAAGCATTAACTCGTTGAGCTTGCTTACACCTTGTGGCTTCTATATATATACTACGGCTTAGTGAAATTTCATCATCATCCAAAAAATATTGTGAATCGAGAGTACAAAAATATTCTATATATGTATATTCTACTCGTACTTCGCTGTGTATAGTCTACTGAAATTTCATTTCATCATTCGAAAATATATTTTTGAACTGCGCTGGTGCAAGTTGGGCCTTCTTCCGGTGTCTTCACAGAAGACTGTGCAAAGGCTATCATGGAAGGAGCGTGCAGAGGAAAGCATTATGTGACCATCCCCATGTGGTATAGCATCATCTTTCCGTACAGGATTTTTGCCCCTGAACTGCTACAATGGATATTCTACATTATCTTTGTCAAGAAAATTTCTACACCAAGCAGGAAGCAACAAAAACCACTCACGAAGGCGACTCTGGATGCAACGGGGGCAAAGACCTTAACATGAAGAAGCTATTACCATAAGCAGACGATGGGGTGGTCCAGGAGATGCTCAGACAACTCAGATAGTTTTAGGAAGAGGAACTTTGCTTCGTCGCTACGCTTCAACCTGGGAGACAAGCTTCGCTTTGCTACGCTTCCACCATCAATGTCAACACACAGGTCGGGGGGATCGATAGGTCAGGTAGGCACCCACTCCAGATTCTTCACCTTAGCTGCCATTATTCCAAAGTTATTTGCCATTGTCAAGTAGTGGCTTCTCTGTTCTTGCACACAAGATTTCATTGTCAATTATGTTTCCTATGCATAACCACCAGCAGCATAATAAGATATGGAAATAGGAGCATAGCCCGCCTGGACCAACAAGCGAAGGCAGCGTGAGTAAGGAACAAAGAAAGCATTTTCCGTTCTTCCATTACTGCATTGCATTAACAACCAAGTATTGTGGTGGGTTTAAGACCTTACCATGAAGAAGCTATTACCATAAGCAGACGATGGGGTGGGTTTATGCCCAGGATTGATAGAGCTTACCTTCTAAAGAAGAAATCATGCTTCCTTCTTACCGCCTTCTCTACAATAAGACCAGAGCATCCAGGAGATGCTCAAGAAGACGATGGGGTGGGTTTATGCCCAGGATTGATAGAGCTTACCTTCTGAAGAAGAAATCATGCTTCCTTCTTACCGCCTTCTCTACAATAAGGCCAGAGCATCCAGGAGATGCTCAAGAAGTTGTAGCCCTTCTCTCGCCACGCAGCAGGCTACATGTCTTCCCATCTTCATGCCCATCTTCATGCAGCAACCCTGTTTGTCTCAGTAAAATGTCCCATGCATTAAAGGCCTGCAATGTCCCAGGCATTAAATGCTTAGCAATAATGCTAGCATTAAGTAAATGTTTTATTCTGCCTGTAACATTGATGGAAAAAAATTGAATATAACCTATGTTTTTGCCTCCCCGCCTCAGGAAGAGACCAAATAACACGGTAAATTACAATGTACTAAAAAACTTTCAACATACACCATCAGCCGCCATTAAGAAACAGCTCACAAGCAGGTTAACTAATGCTAGCATCGAGGTTTTCAATTACTATAGTCCCTAGCCATTGCCAGATGGCAGGGACTAAAAAACATCCTCATGCTTATAAATATGGTTATTAACGTAGTTTAGGTAAAATTGAGGTTATAGAATTAATTTTTTGTTTGTGGTTTTTAAGTTTTGGGTTTTCACACTTTATGGTTTTCTTAATAATATATATATGGATATATAATTAATTAACGTAGATTTATGTTAATTTTGGATTTATTAAATTTTAAGATGAATCAAATCTTTTCAGGTGTAAATCTTTTTTCATTTTACACTTAAAAAAGATATTCACATCTTGAGAAATTTGATCTTTGTACACTTGTTAAATAGAAATCAAAATAGATATTGATTGGTTTAAAATCATTTAAGTAATAAATATGACAAAATAATCAAAAGTAAAATAATTCATATGGACCACAAACACCAAGGGTTCCTTAGTGTCAAGATCCCGAGTTGGCCCCAAGGCCAACGGGCACCCATGACGACCCTTAAACACTTGGAGTTGCGAAAAATTGAGATGGAACCAAGTTGGGGAGATCGCACGATGAGGCGCGACCGCACAACGCAAGGCACCCACCCATGCGACAAGAAATGACTTGGTGAAGACTTGGAGTGCATAACAGTAGAGCACCCAAGTACGACGAGCGCACCCACACAAAGAAGGGGCGCCCGGGTCGACACGGCGGCAGCACACAGGATGCACGAGTTGAGGGGTGTGCACGCCCTGGGTGCCCTGCACGATGACAGGGCATCGGGTGACGATTCAGGCATAACGTAACTAGAATGCCATGATAGGTGTGCCCACCCAACATGAGCTCATGGTAGAACAAGGGTGGGCCAGGGGCGCAACCACCCTAACTGAAGATCGCCTGAACGAAACGATGCGACAAGCGGGTCATGAAAAGATGGAGTGAACGACAAGGCAAATAAATGTTGACTCAAGTGAGGCGTGGAAAACATAGCAACAGAGCGCTCGAGTAGGGGTGTGCCCACTCGTGAAGGGGTGCCCACACGACCCAAGTCAGGTCGACTATAACATCCCTGGTGAAAAATCCATGTAAAAATTAATAAAGGTAAAATAAGACCTTGATCATGAGACATGTATTCCAAGTTGAATGGTGGGAAAAATATCCTAATGTGTGTTCATTTCGGTTATTATGACTAAAGGAAATTGGCAAAGCCATGGGAAAGGAAAATAGGCATTTATTGACATTTATTATGAAAATAATGGAAATTAGGAGAAAATGAAGGTGCAATAGGGGAATTTTTAGGTCTAAAATAGGCCTCCTAAGGAAATTATAAAATAATAGCGGAAATAATAAAATAATATTAAATTACATCATCAAATTTTAGAGGGAAAAAAGAAAAAAGAAAAACTATTTTTTCAACTAGTATTTTCAACTTATCTCCTTATGGGTTTACTCAAATTTCAAGCAGCAACACTCGTTAGATGCAGAATTTCATTCCTCATCTAAGGAGTACTCATGTTGCATACTTTCGATGGACCCTGCTACACGAAAAATGAGAAATACATTAAAAAACGTGATTGCAATCATGTGTTCCATGTATTTCTCATTTTTCATGTAGCACGGTCCATCAAAAGTATGCAACATGGGTACTCCTTGGATGAAGAATCATATTTTGCATCCAATGAGTACTCATGCTCGAAATTTGAGTAAAACCTTAGGGAGATAAGTTGAAAATATGAGTTAAAAAAAAAAAAAGAGATTTATCATTTTATTATTTTTTAAACCTTTTATCTTTTTACTCCAAAAATGATGAATCATCCCCCATGGTTGACATCATCATCTTGAATCCTATATGTTCTTATAAAGTTTATTTTACTTGTACATTTTTTGTAGAAGGCCCATTTCAGACCTCAAAATTCCCCTAATGAAAGATCATAGGTTGCATGTTAGGAGGAAAATGAAGGAAAATAATGGAAAATGAAGAAAATAGAGGCCTCATTGATAAAAAAGCTTATAAGGATCATTTGGCAAGCTTTTGCTCAAGCTTTTAATCAGTTCAGTTTTGGAGCTCTCATTTTATTCTCTCTCTCTCATACTCTTGGACACTTGGAGTTTTCTTGGAGCACTCTTCGAGGAGTGTGGAATACTTGGGATTTGGAGCAAGAAGGCAAAGGAAAAATAGGAAAGGGCAAGAGGACATTGGGATCAACAACTATAGCAGATTTTGCTTACAGATACCGAGTTGCATGTATGATTTCCTTGCTAGTTTGGACATGCATGGCATATGCATGTGTTTATTTGGTTATGATTTGTCATTGGCATGGAGGATTGTCTAGATTGACATTAGTTTTGCCTAGTCTTGTCATTTCCTGGATAGTGATGGCATTGTGGGTTTTACTTTTCCTTTCTAGTTGGTTTTCTTGTGCCTTTGGTTATGGATTGAGTTATTAGTTCCTGGAAGCCTTGGTCAAACAAACGCTCTAGAAGCCCTGTAACACCTTGGGTTGAGTTACTAGTCCTAGAATCCTTGGTTGGACAAACACTCTAGAAGCCCTTGGTGGGTTGAGTTACTAATCCTGGAAGCCCTGGTTGGAACAAATGCTTTGGAGCCCTCAAAAACTTGGGTAGAGATCGATCCGGTGATGGTTAGTGATGTCTGACTGTGAGGTGGAATCATTGGTTGAGGGTTGAGGTGGTTCGCCTCTGGAAGCCCTGATTTGGTTGTGCTTGATGTGTTTCATGAGATCCCACATTCATGCTTGGAATATGGCACGGGGGTGAATGGCTGAAAGAAATATTTGGTTCAGCTTATTCTATGGTCGGGTGGTTTGTGGAAGTCTCATACTTGTTCAATGTATGCAATCATTAATAAGATCCCTTTCTCATTGTTATTTTATGGGTAAATATACTTGTTTCTATGTGCCTTATATGGTTGTTATATCCTTGATATTTTTGTTGATTTTATGTTGGTTATGAGTGAGTTTTACGAAAGTGAAAATGTGTGGCTCCCATCATGTTTTGGTTAATCACTGAATGTACAATGAATATATGGCTTAATAGATGGCAATGCAGTTATTGTGATGAGGCAACAATGCTTCTTAGTGGTTCTCAAATAAGTATGAGACACTTATGCTCAAATTTGTTGTTTAAACCTATAGAATGCATACTTGTGACATGTTTGACAAAATGTTTATCATGGCTAGTAGGGGTCCAGTCAAGTACTTTTTCAAGTATTTGCATTTGTATCATTGTTTCGATGTTATTTTTCATTTCTATAAGTTTCATGGAGTTCTGGGCAATGGCCTTAGTCATGGCCTTGAAAAAGTGGCAAGAATCTGGAGTCGTTGGCACAAAACTACCTAGAAAGGTCCTTAGTCACAGGCATGCCTTGTTGTGGGAGCGACTGGAGGTTCCCAGTCTCATGCATGCCCATGTCAAGGGAGTGGCTTAGGCTTTAATGTAGCAAAATGCCAGTTTGTCCCAGGGGCTGGTCACATGGATAGGTTGGATGGATCCTGGGGGTTTTGTTGTAGGAGTAGAAGGTCAAGTTGTTTGTGTTCCATCGATTCCACTTCCTTAACTGATATGTAGGGAGTTGAATCATGTCATAGTAACTCTTTGTCACGTGTTTACCCTGGTTGGTTGGTTACTTGGGTAGATGTGGGAGGAGAGTGTTACATAATGGTATTAGAGGGTGGTTTCATTCTCTTTGGGTGATGTCTAGTTTATGTTCTTTTTCTGTGATATTTGATAGCACAGAGTGGTACCAGAGCATGGTTCAACACTTGGATTGGATGGGCAGAATGTGTTTTTCTTGCATGCATGTAGGTTGTATATGTGCTTGTTATGTATACATGGTGGTAGTCATTGTTGCAGTTGTGTTGTCATGTATAAGTTGATGATGTTGTTGTTGGGATGCATTTGTCATGAATGCATGTTAGTGGTATATGCATTTTCTATGCAAGATAGTGTTTATATGTTGTTATGCACGTATTGTCATGGTTATAGTTATGCATGTATAGCAGGTCAGACATGCATTGTGAGGTCATTGTATGTAGTTTATGTCCTCATGATGTTGTTGGTTGTTATGATGTTGATGCGTTGGTTGAGATAGAGCAAGAGATGTAGATCATCAAAGTGAATTTGCGGCACTAGACTTCGAGGTAAGAGCAGATCGTCATACATATATTATATGTTTGACATGTTGGTATATTAGTTAATGGATTGTTATGTGCATTAGGGTTATATACATGTTTGTCATTTTATTGTTATTGTGGTTACATGCATGGTAGATGCTAGTGAATCAGTGTGGTCATATGCACATGCGTTGAATAGTCATGAACGATAGTAACTTGTTGTTATATGCATTATGGTCATCTGCATGAGGTTTATGGTCATTGTACTTAGGATCTTGATGTTATATGTATCATGCTAATTTGGATTGGCCTATGCATATGGTTAGGGTTATTAAATTCATGTATGATTCGATATATTTGTGATATTGTGTTGTACTAGTCTAGACTGATTGTACATATGTGATTGTTATGCATCAATAAAAATTGTTTATGAGTTTATGATGTGAACATGTTAGCTAGTTATTGTTATGGATATCATGATCTTATGTATGTATAAGTTGATGTGCTTGTGAAGTTATATTGTGCTAATCTAGATTGATTATGTGGAAAAGATAGCATCCCCTAAGATATATTAAGGTATGAGTTTTCTTATGTCATCTACTTAGTGCTTGAATGTTTGATCATGTCATCTACTGGCGTTTAAGTGTTTGGTGTCTATTATTTCATCTATCTGTTGTTTGAATGTTTGATTACTTACATTATATGAGTATGTGTCTATAATATTGCATGAAGGAATGATTTTGTTATAAGATGGTTGTACTAATACATTATGTGTTGAGACAATTGATATGTACTTGAGTTTAAGTAGGTGATAGTTGTAGCATTATGTATTATGATTGATGAATGTGAGTTGATTGTTGAGTATGACATGGTTGTTAGTTTTGGTAAAGGTTGATTTTAAATTAATAGATATGTTGTCTTGATATTTGGAACATGTGATCGACATGTGTAAGCAGTTGCAGGGAAACATGCTTGGTATTAGCATAAAAAGGTAATAATTGATTTGTTTATATAACTAATAGTTGGGTGATGTGATAGCATGTAGTAAGACTCAATTGTAGCAAGGTAAAAGGTAAAAGAAAGGAATTGGGTGAGAAATACTTTGGCTATATTTGGATACTGCAGTTCCAGACAAATGAATGCTTGCATACAAGAAGTATTCTTAACCTTGATTTTGTTTGACATTATGCAGATATGTGCTAGATTCATAAACATGTATTTGATAGGTATAACAATTAATTTCCAACTATGGTTGGATTCGTCAATGGAATTGGAGTCCCTTGAGAGATGGCACAGATGTGTTCAGTTACAAGGCAATGTGCTTGGCATAATAAGGTAAGATAATTGGTATGTTGTTATATTTATTTATGCGCTGACAGTTGTGTAGTTATGGCAGTATGATGCAGGGGATTGCATGGAAAAAGAGACTGCCATGAAATCTTGAAGAAGGATCCGGTTAATTTTTCCTTAGGAACTATGGGGATGGAGTCATGGTGTTGTTGTTAGTCTTGTTCTTTTGGTATTTTGTGATTTGTTGTGCTTGATTTGCAGTTTTGTTTATGTTTGGTGCAAGGCCTTTCCACTTTCTTTGTGGTGTCATTTTGCTATTGGTTTCCATGGTTTTCTTCTCATTTGTTTCTTGTTCTTTCCTTTTAGATTTTGAGGGTATTGGGAATTGGTTGGGAAGGAGGAAAGTTAATGGAGTTTGGGAAGAGTTGGATGAAACCCAATAGGTAATGTAAGACGTAGATAAAACTCGATGTATATATGACGGCAATTGAAGTCAAGAGTATGAAAACTGGTTGTGTTGGTTGGGTCCATTGGGATTAATAGATAGTGGCAGGATAGTCATGAGAAAGGTAAAGGAAATGGATATAGGGTGTTATATGCCTTGGCTACATAGAGAATTGTTGTTCCCAATGTGGTGCATGTTGTGCATGGATAAAGGGACCTCCTTTAACCTAGACCTTATGATATTTGGTAATTATGTTGTGATCATGATTATGTTGATGCCTATACATGTATACATGTATGTATGTATGTTGTGTCTGATAGGGTCATCATGGATCATGATTTTTTTCTGCTAATGTTTATATATTTGTATGTATGTATGTATGTCATAGTCTAACAGGGTTGTCAAGGATCATTCTACGGAGGAATGACTTCTTATGCAGGTGAATGGCATGAAGAGATTCCTGGTCTTATTGAGAATAAAGCAGGAAGAGTAGCCCTGGAAAATATATGAGATCAGTATCATGTGGGTATGAGTTGATATTATGTGTTTATACTATGCCTATGTTTATGTTATGGATAGGAAATGTTGAGAGATACATCATCAGAATGAAAACAGCATGATTTGTGGCATGCTAAGATAAGCATGGATGGCAGAGAGACATTGGAAGCAAGGTTGCTTGGTAGAGACAGTGTTGTTTTGGATTTGCAGTGCTATTGTTGTGTATATGTTGTGCATATTGTATATTCAGTGATTTTATCTATGGTGTTGAGTGTTTGTTGTATATATGGTGTTGTGTTTATATTTCATATGCAATGTTGAGTATTGATGGTGCTATGCACATGACAGATATGGGATGTTGTGTACATATTGTATTGTGCACATGATGAATGTGCATATGGCGTTGTGCACGTGTTGGATATACTAAGTACATAGGGTGCTATATACATGTTGTATATGCAGTGCTATGTACATATTGTATATGTAGTGCTATGTACATATGGTGTTGTGTGCATGTTGTGCATGTGGTGATATGTACATATGGTGTTGTGTGCATGATTGTACATGTGGTGTTGTGTGAAGGTGGTGTTGTGTACATGTTGTGCATGTGGTGTGGTGTACATGTGGTGTTGTGTACATGTTGTGCATGTGGTGTTGTGTACATGTGATATTGTGTACATGTTGTACAGGTGGTGCGGTGTACATGTGGCATTGTGTACAGTTGTGCAGGTGGTGTCGTGTACATGTGATGTTGTGTACACGTTGTGTAGGTGGTGTTGTGTACAGGTGGTACTGTGTACATGTTGTACATGTTGTACATGTGGTATTGTGTGCATGTCATACATGTTGTATTATGGGCATACGATACTATGTATGTGCATTGTGTAGTCGTCGTATCGTGAAATGAGTATTTGTTGTGTTGTACTTTGTGTACATATATGTATTGTGTTGTACACCAGATGTAGGTGTTGTGTTGTGTTGTACACTGGGTGTAGGTGTATTTGTTGTGTTGTGTGTCAGGTGTGGGTGAATGTATTATATGGTGTTGTATGTCATGTGTGGTTGTATGTGTGTGGTGTACACTATGTGTATGTGTACGTGGTTGAAGAGAAGGCATTGGGTATTTGTCAGGTGTGGCAACCGATCCAATGTGTGTATAGAAAGAAAAAAAAACAGAAGTACGGATCAATGAAGGATAAGTATCAGTATTTTATTTCAGTTTTATTATGCATGTGATCTATGATTCTGACTTATGATGGTTACATGTGATTTATGATTATGGTTTATGATGATTTCAAGCGATCCATGATTTTAATTTATGATGGTTGTGTTTTGAGCTAACCGGATGTGATATGTTTATTCATAATGATTTGATCAAACAATTAGTTTGACTTATTGTGACAGGAAGTAAACAGCGTTGCAAGTGTACCTTATTGACGAGCTACCAATGAGGTATGATTTGAAATTACTTCAATTTGCTTTGAATCTAATGGGAATTATGTGCTTGGTACAGGAAAACATGCAATGCTTGACTTGGGATGGTTGAAACTGACTACAAGAATTAGCAGCAACAGCAAAAAGGAATTGGAACAGGCAGCAGTATGTTGGTAAAGAAGTTCAGGAGTGGGGATATTGTGAAACACTAGTACCCAATAGTGTCCATTTATTTCCATGAGCATGTTATGACCAGTATGATGGATTTGAGGCAGGGATATGCCTTGGTTTTTCGACTTTCGATGCGAGGAAACCTTGCTAAGGGATGGACTACTCGGGATGGGGGTGTTAGCAGAACTTGGAAGGTGTATGACTGCACGGAAGGGAGCAACCTGATTTCTCGAGGGAATGTGTAGCAGAGAAGGGAAGGTAGGGGATGGATTTGTTTTAATCATTAGCATTTCCAGATGGAATCAAATGCACATTGGAAGTGTGCCCAAGAACAATTAGTCAGTATCTATTCACTGAGAGGACAAGTGGCACAGGATTGTAGCATTGGACATTGGATGCAGCTTTGACTTTGGCAGTGGATTATGGACTTCCTAGTGTTGAAAAATGTGCAACAAGAAATGTTAAATTTAGAATGTGTTAAAAATAGAATGTCTAAAAATAGCATGTCTAAAAATAGCAATTTGGCTAGTGAGGTCATTGGCCACATTGGGTGAGAGGTGAAACTGCTAAAAACAGAAAGTTCTAAAAA
>APFE030084015.1:1766-12689 GCA_000404065.3 Pinus taeda
CTTCACAGGTCCAAACACATCACTCTGCACAAGCTCTAATATTTGTTTTGCCCTCTTACCACCAGAGGGGAAACTCACCTGATTCTGCTTTCCATATACACAATTTTCACAGAAATCAAAATCCAAAGAGCTATTACTAATACCTTCTACCATACCTTTACCATGAAGTATTCAATGGCCCTTATCTCCAATATGTTCAAGCCTTTGATGCCACAACATGGTCTTCTCTCTAGAGACCACTAGATTTTTTGCTCCACTTTCAGGAACCACAGAACTATTGCGCCCATCAATAACAGTGCTACCTTGCAGCTTGTACAGAGTTCCAATTCGAACTCCCCACATCAATACCAGTGCTCCCTAAAACATTTTGCAGGTATCCTTCTCAAACACTGTTTTTACACCTGCATCATCTAGCTTGCTTACAGAAATCAGACTTCTAGCTAATGTAGGAATATGCAGAACACCCGAAAGTGTTCTAACCCTTCCACCTTGCAACTTCAACTTTACTTTTCCGCGACCAACGATTCTAGCCTTCCTATCATCCCCTAAGAGGACATCACCACCATCGTATTTCTCATACTCACAAAACCACTCTCTATGGAGAGTGAAGTGCAAGGATGCACCTGGGTCAATCAACCATGCCTCATGATCTACATGTGTACTTGAAGAAGCCAAGTACACTTCCCCACCTTCATCTGAGGTGGTTTTTGCCTCTATATAAGGAGCATCATCGGATCCCTTTACTTTATCAAGAGCTTTAGATTTACAATCCCTTTTGAAGTGCCCTTCCTTTCTGCATTTCCAGCACACCACCTTTACAGGTTTTCCTGGAGATTTAGATCTCCCACTCGATGACTTATTTTTGTTTCTTTTCTGGGACCTTCCTCATATAGACAAGGCATCACCATTCTGGCTCTCCATATTTTTCCATCTCATCTCCTCCATCAGCAAAGTTGAGACTATTTCATCAAACTGCAAGGTAGTTGCATGGCTACCTATTGCAATGACCAGACTATCCCACGAATATGGTAGAGAACACAACAAACTGATGCACTTATATTCATCTAAAATTTTAATATCAACAGATGCTAACTGACTTACCACAGTATTAAATGCATTCAGATGCTCTGTCACCGAGTCCCCATCTTTCATCCTCAAGTTATACAGCTTTTTCTGCAGGAACAGTTTATTCACCAGAGACTTAGATTGGTACAAAGTCCCTAACTTGTCCCACAAACCCTTCACCATAGCTTCCCCTGATACATTCAGAAATACTGAATCTGAGACACACAAACGTATTGTGCTCTTTACGTTCTGATCCAACTTCTTCCATTCTTCATCGGACACTCTTGTTGGTTTAGTACCTGGATCTACCATGATCCACTAATCTTATCCACCAACAGATCCTCCATCTTGAGTTTCCACAACTCAAAACTCTGACCATTAAATTTCTTGATCTCTATCTTTCCACTACTCACCATCTTCTTTCACCACCAGAATCGATCTTGTACATCTCCCACTAAACAGGGTCTACCATAGGCCCAAGAGAAACCCTTCCGCAACAAAGGCATCCCCTTGAAGCCAAAACAGCTCTGATACCAAATGTAGGTTTTAACCCTGTACAGAAATTACCTACATACGAATTTTAAAACATAGAAAATAAACAATGCGAGAGCATAACACATAAAGCACATATACACAGAGATTTTCCCCTAGATCCCAAAATCGGGACTACCAGCTTGATTTTTCATTATGTTCCTTTGAATGTTATAATACATATTTATACATGCCGAAGCATCCAATACCATGGACCAAAAACCATCGCATCCAAAAACATGCGCGAAAAACATGCACAAAACCATAGGTGGGTCCACCCATCCTAACATAGGGTCCAAAACCAAAATTTTCCGGGGCGCTGCCCCAGACCCCATAAAGTGGGGTTATGGGTACACCTCAAACCCCATGTGAACTCCCCTCGCTACAAAATCCGTGCAATGAAAGGGGGCTCCGCCCCCCCTCTAACCCCCCGGTTAACTACATGGGATAGTCATGGAAAGAATATAACACAACCCAACAAAAGGATAGTAAAATAATTGAGTTGCATGGAAGGAATAACATAGGGCATTGCAATATGTGCATTGAAATATACATTAAACAATTCAAACCATTTCAAAGGAAGAAAATGTGTAAGTTGTTGCATGTATTAAAGGTGTGATGGTTATTATTTTACAGATGCGTTGTGAAGAATTCTAGCAATATGTTTTCAAGAGAATGGAGAATATGTTACATAATCTTATGAAGAAGTGGTAACATAAAGAGTTGAAGGAATTGGAAATGCATTTGAAGCCATTTAACACAGTATTTGGAAACCATAAGAGGGAAGCACTTGAAAGTTATCAAATACCAACATTAAATCCATTCAAGGAATGTGTTGGACGATAGGCAAGGAATATATTGTTATGCTACAATAAGGTATCAAATTATGAGTTGAATGGCACATTAAGTTTCTTTGGAGAAATATTAAAAAAAATTAAAAGATGGAAAATGTGGAGCATTTCAAAGGAAATGAATGGCATTCCATTAAATAAAAGTAATGTTCTGAAAAGGAAATACATTGAGTGGAAAGCCATATAAATACACCCATGGTATTATATCAAAAGAGATAGTGTGCACATTAAATACAATGTAATCAAAAGGAGACTTGCATATGATAATATAATTTCAAAAGATTGCAATGAAACCATGTGCAAATGCTTACAAAGAGAGTAGTTAGGCTTTCCCCAATGACAAAACATTGAAAAGTTTCACCCCTAATCTGACATGGAGAATGTTAAAACCGGCATTATGGTTTATAATAATCATGCATTTTTTATGATGAAACTGGCTCACAAAAAAGAAGCATCTAGAACTACTCAAGCGTTGAGGACAACGCTTTTTGAAGGAGAGGGGCATGTTAGGTTCCTATAATACTATTGTAACCCCTTATTGTTATTAGTGCAACCCCCTTATTATATCATTGTACCCATGTAGTACCCTTATTTTTATTATTGTTCCCCATAGAAGCCCAATATTGTTATTGTTGTGCCCTTACATTATTATTGTTAGGTCGACTTTGATTATATTATGACCCCTTAGAATCCTATATATAGAAAGGAAGTCTTGTCATTTTTCTCATCCAATAATTGTTTGTTTGTGTAATGTAAAGGAGGTTGCCCGAAACCTCCTTCACATTACACAAATGAACAATTCTTGGATGATACAAATGACAAGGCCTCATTTCTATATATATGAGTCTAAGAGGTCATAATATAATTAAGCCAAACTAAAATAAGTAATGTAAGGGCACAACAATAACCATAGTGGGCTTCTATGGGGAACTATAATGGCAATATGGGTACTACATGGGTACAATGATATAATAAGGGGGGTGCACTGATAACAATAAGGGGTTACAATAGTAGTATAGGGACCTAACATGCCCTTCTCCTTCAAAAAGTGTTGTCCTCAATGCTTGAGTAGTTCTAGATGCTTCTGTATAAAATTATCATCCTTCCATGTGGAATGTTCAACGAGTAAGTTCTTCCACTTGATGAGATACTCTAAAATTGATCAATTTCGTAGCTATCAATTTTTCAGATCTGTGACTGCTTCAGGTTCCAATATTATTTTTCCTTCCTTGTCAAGTTCTCATAATATTGTTTGAACTAGGATCTTCTGCAACTTTTGAATGAGTTCCCACCCTGCTTCGTCATTCTTCTATTCATCCCTTACTTCATTTATCTAATTTGGTTGGATAATTACAAACATCTAGCATTTCGGCAACCATACGTTCAATTTCACTCCATTGGGCATATGGATATGTGTAAGGCCTGATGTTTGGAGGAAAACTTCTTGGAATGAAATGAATAGCATGATCATGATCATCAATAGGTGGGATTCCTTTGGGAGTCTCAAATACCTTAAAATGATTGTCCAAGGCTTTTTGGCTATCTGGAGAAATAGATGATTTCGATGTGGGAACCTCTAGCGAACATAATTGTTAAATTACACCTCTTTATTCTTTCTTTAAAAGATTTTTCATTCTGTTAGAGATGATTATCTTTCCTGGTTTCCCTATGATACCTCTTAATTCAACTTCATTTCCTTCCAAAGAAAATTTCATGAAAAGTTCTTGAAAATTAAAAGCTATTGTACCCAAGGATTGTAGTCGTTGGAATCCTAGTACAACATCAACACCACCCATTGGAATGGAAAGAATTGGGCTATTCAATACATATAATCCCATGGATAGCTTGATATTATGGCACTTCCCGGATAAATTTATGGTTCCTCCACTTGCAAGCATCACTTGTCACTTTGGTGCTGGATATAGGAAGCAATTCAATTCCTCGGCTATCTTACAATGAATAAAATAATGGGTACTGCTCGAATCAATCAACACTATTACCATTTTCCTCTTGATATGCCCCTCTATATTGATATTTTGAGGAGTCATAATTCTGGCCAATGCATTGTAAGACATTTTCAGATTCATTTATTGATGCTCAATGTGATCTTTCGCTTCTTGAACCTTTTTCTTCTTGGTATGTCCTTCTATCTTAAGAGTTTGAGGAGTGGTAATTCTTGTCAATGCTTTACAAGATATGATCAAATTCATTTCTTCTTTCTTTGGGGTTGGTTCCTGGTGTATATCCTCTTTCTTTTATATTTCTTGATCCTTTTCTTCCTCCTCTTCACAATCTATGTAAAATATTTTCTTCTCAGCTCACTTATGACCTTTAGTGTATTTTCTATCAGAAATGTAACAAAGCCCTTTTTCTCTTTTTTCTTCCAATTGTTGTGGCGTAAACCTTGTAGGTTGTGGAAGGCTAGGAGAAAAAGCACTTCCGTATTTATAGTTGTGAATGGTAGGATTCCTTGTTTCCATAATTCCGCTTTCAATTTTTCTTGCCAACCTTAATGCCTTCTCCAATGAATTAGGTTCCCAAAGACGAACCTCATGTTGAATTTTATCCTTTAAAGTTCCTATGAATACATCAATCTTTTGCTTCTCTAGAATAAGATTTACCCTTATATTCAATTTTTGGAGGTCCTCAATGTGCTCTGCCATTGAAATATTTTGTTTAAGATTTATCAATTGGCTGAAGAAGGTGTTGCTCTTTGTATCCTCATAATGTGCTATCATTTCCTCCATGAAAATTGACCAAGTGACTAGTGTTTTACGAGAACAAAGCCCTTTATACCATAAAAATTGATTCGATTCTAAATATGAATATGAAATATGTACCTTTTGTAACAGTTTTACATCATTTAGATCGAAATATTGCTCCATCTCTAGTATCCAATTTACCGAATCCTTACCATCAAACTTCCTCATATCTATCTTTGGAATATGATGGGTCTTCAATCCAACATTAGATTCTATGAAATCATTATTAACATTACTTTTTTCCTCACCATGATTTTCCTCTACTAACTTTTTGCCATTAGGAGTTCTTTCTTGTAGTAGCTTTGTCCCACCTTCCTTCAAACCTTCCATGTCTTTCTTCCAATATTCTTTCACACCATCAATATCAACTTCCATGGCATAGGTAAAACTATTTATCTTAGCTTCAATCACATTCTTCAAATCATCCATCCAATTTTGATTACTAGGTGTTTCTATTTTCTTGATTCGAGTCATTCTTTTTCTTTCTTTTAGGATGTCGTTCTTGAATCTGTTGTATCTCTAAAATTTAAGATCTCCAAGGTCTGGATATTTGACCTATGCTAGCCCTATGTGTCCTCCTTCCAATGCCACAAGTCTGATTGAAATTGGATTCTCCAAGAAAGCGTTATGCCCAAGATCCCAAGATGACCTGATTATATACTTTTTCGGTAGAGAGAACTTGTACAAAGTTCCACATGTCATTGTTTTGACCTTAAAACTTGAAAATGATACACAATGAGTTATAGTTCATCCTCTTTTGTAACTTCTTACGAAATTTCAATCTGATCCTTAGAGAGAAAGTTACTATGATTTTCCCAAGGTCACCTGTTTGGAATGTAATTTAGGATATTCCCAAAACCATAAATGTCTTGGACTGTATCTCTGAAAATATAGTGAAACAAGATCTACAATTTGGGCTCGTGAGTCACCATGATTTTGGCTCAATTTTTTTTTTAATTTTAGAGTCTGAAGCTTCATAGGAAACAAATTATAGCGAAAATTCCATGGTGACCTATTTGAGATGGAATTCTAGAGCTTGCAAAAACCCTAACTTCCTCAGATCATATCTCCAAAAATATAGTGATACAAGATCTAAAATTCAGATCTGAGGTTCAAAACGATTTCGTCTCAAATTGTTTTTTTTTAGCTTCTGAAATGTCATAGAAAAAGTTATAGTGAAAAATCCACGATGACCTGTTTGGCACAGCGAAACCCTAGAATCCAAAGCTCTGATACCAAATGTTATGAAATTAGCTCACAAAAGATAGAAAAGAAAGATACACACCTTAGAATTCAGCCTCTTTGAGCGGGAAACCTCCTTTACATTACACAAATGAAAAATTATTGGATGATACAAATGACAAGACCTCCTTCCTATATATAAGATTCTAAGGGGTCATAATATAATCAGAGCCGACCTAACAATAATAATGTAAGGGCACAACAATAATAATAGTGGGCTTCTATGGGGCACAATAATAAGAATATAGGTACTACATGGGTACAACGATATAATAAGGGGGTTTCACTAATAACAATAAGGGATTACAATAGTAGTATAAGGACCTAACATTTTTGTATGTAATTCTCCATACCTCTGTGCTTCTCTTTCCCTCTCTTCCCCTCGTCTTCATCCAATGCAATTCATCCATTCAAACATTGACCGATTATGCATTAACTATTAGGTCCCTATAATACTAGTGATTCCCCCATTACTATTGTAGTTGTATCCCTTATTAATATTGTTGTTCCCCTATTGTCCCCATATTGTTATTACCATGCCCCATAGAATCCCTCTATTGTTATTTTTATGCCTTTATATTATCATTGTTAGGTCGTCTTGGTTATATTGTGACCCCTTAGACTCCTATATATAGAAAGGAGATTTTTCCATTTAAATAATTCAAGAATTGTTCATTTATGTAATGTAAAGGAGGTTTGCCCCTCAAAGAGGTTGAATTCTAAGGCGTTTATCTCTCTTTTCTATCTTTTTGTGAGTTGGTTTCATAACATTTGGTATGAGAGCTTTGGATTCTAGGGTTTCACTACTCCAAATAGGTCATCATGGCATTTTCGCTATAACTTTTATTCTAAGACATTTCAAATGCTAAAAAGAAAAAAACCCATTTGGGCCAAAATTGTTATGAACCTTGGGTCTGCATTTCAGAGCTTTTCGCACTATATTTGCGGAGATATGATCTAAGGAATTTGGCCTTTTTGTAGACTTCCGAATTTCATTCCAAATAGGTGACCTAGAGAAAATTGTCATAACTTTTGTTTTGAGTATTAGATTGAAATTTCATAGGAAGTTACAGAAAGACGATGTACTGTAGTTTCCTGTGTATATTTTTTAGATCTGAAGGTCAAAACAGTGACACGTGGCACTTCATACAAGTTCACTCTTCTAAAAAGTTCTATAATCAGGTTATCTTGGGATATTGTGCATAACTCTTTCTTGGAGAATATAAATTTGATCAGACTGGTGGCATTGGAAAGAGGACACAGAGGACTACTACAAGTCGCAATTTCAGAACTAGATGATTCGAAATTATAGAGATAGATCAGATTCAATATCAAGCTCCTAAAATGTGAAAAAAAGGTGTGTATTTTTTTTTAATTTTTCATAAGCTTGGTTTGAAAAATTAGTTTGAAGGAATTCAAAGGGCATAGTAAAACATTATTACCGGTAATTGATGCCCCGAGGAAAGAAAATGCAAACACCTAGTAAGCAACCTGAAAGCTCTAGCATGACCCATGAAGAAGAGGAAGAAATGCAACATGATATATCAAAATTATGAGACCAAGTGCAACAAATGTCGCTTGCACAAAAAGTAACAGAATCTAAGATGGATGGTTTAAAGAAAGATGTAGAAGCTAAGATGTATGGCATGAAAGCTAAGATGGATGGTTTAAGAAAGGTGTAGAAGCTAAGATGAATGACGTGGAAGCTAAGATGGATGGCATGGAAGCTAAGATGAATGGCATGGACACTAAGATGGATGGCATGGACGATAAGATGGAAGAATTGAAGATAAGTTTGAATAAGTTGCTACAAGAAATGGTCACAGATGGTGAAAGGGTAGTAAAGGAAACTCATGATGAGAAAAAAAGAAATGTTAATCATGATTTCATAGACTCTAATGTTGAATTGAAGACCCACCATATTCTAAAAATCGATATGAGGAAGTTTGATGGCAAGGATCCCACAACATGGATACTATAAATGGAACAATTTTTCGATCTCCATAATGTGCAAAACACACAAAAGGTATGTATTTCAACTTTATATTTGGAACCAAATCAGTTTGTATGGTATCGATGGCTTTTCTCTCGTAAACAAATTGTCATTTGGGCAATTTTTATGGAATAAATGACAGCACATTATGAGGATACAAAAATCAACGCCTTTTTTAGCCAATTGATAAGTCTCAAACGAAAGGGTTCAATTATGGAGCACATTGAGGACTTCCTAAAATTGAACATAAGGGTAAAAGATATTCTAGAGGAGCATAGGATTGATGTATTCATAGAGACTTTAAAGGATAATATCCAACATGAGGTCCGCCTTTGGGAACCTGAATCATTGGAGAAGGCATTCAGGTTAGCCAGAAAAATGGAAAGAAAAATTATAGCAGCCAAGAAGCCTACCACTCAAAACTATAAAGATGGAAGTTTCGTTTCCCCTAGCCTTCCACAACCTATAAGGTTGAAACCACAAAAATTGGAAGCAAAAAGAGCAAAAGGGCTTTGTTACAGTTGTGATAGCAAATACACTAAAGGTCATAACTGTGTTAAGAAGAAATTATTCTACATAGATTGTGAAGAGGAGGAAGAAAAGGAACAAGAAAGGTCAAAAGAAGAGGATATACTCCAAGAACAAACCCTAGATAAAAAAGAAATGAATCCAACCATATCTTATAATGCATTGGCTAGAATTACCACTCCTCAAACCATCAAGATAGAAGGACATATCAAGAAGAAAAAGGTAATAGTGTTGATTGATTCAGGAAGCACCCACAATTTTATTCATTGTAAGGTAGCAAAAGAATTGAATTGCTCCCTATATCCAGCACCAGAGTGTCAAGTGATGATTGCAAATGGAGGAACCATAAATTGCTCTAGAAAGTGCCATAATATCAAGCTATCCATGGGAGAATATGTATTGAATAGCCCAATACTTTCCATTCCAATGGGAGGTGTTGATGTTGTACTAGGAGTCCAATGGCTACAATTCTTCGGTACAATACCTTTTAACATTCAAGAACTTTTCATGAAATTTTCTGCAGAAGGAAAGGAAGTAGAATTAAGGTGTATTGCAGGGAAATTGGGAAAGATAATTAGCTCTAACGGTACGCCAAAGCTTCTAAAAAAGGAAGAATGAGGTGTAATTGCACAATTACGTTGGCTAGATGTTTCCACATCAAAATCATCTATTTCTCCAGATCTCCAAAAAATTTTGGACAATCATTCCAAGGTATTTGAGGCTCCCAAAGGTATCCCACCTATTCATGATCATGATCATGCTATTCATTTGACTCTAGGAAGTGTTCCTCCAAACATCAGGCCATGATATCCCTATGCCCAAAAGAGTGAAATTGAACGTATGGTTGCAGAAATGCTAGAGGTTGGTATAATTCAACCTAGTCAAAGTTCTTTCTCTGCTCCAGTAGTATTGGTGCACAAGAAGGATGGATCATGGCACATGGCACATGTGTCCAGATTATAGGGAGCTCAAAAAGCTCACTATTAAAGATAATTTTCCCACCACTATCATTGATCAATTATTGGATGAACTACATGGATCAATTTACTTCACCAAGTTGGACCTTCATTCAGTATATCATCAAATCAGAATGAAGACTGAAGGCATTCCGAAAACAACATTTATAACTCATGAGGGTCACTGTGAATTTTTGGTCATGCCTTTTGGCCTTACCAATGCACCTTTTACATTCCAAGGTTTGATGAATTCCATTTTCAAACCCTTCATTAGAAAATTTATGTTAGTACTTTTTGATGATATACTAATCTACAACAAGTCTTGGAAGGATCATGTTGAACATGTTGACAAGGTCCTACAACTATTGGAGGAGAAACAATTATATGAAAAAAGATCCAAATGTTTCTTTGGAGTACAAGAGGTGAAATATCTGGGTCATATTGTATCTCATGAAGGAGTTAAGGTAGACCCTAGCAAAATTAAAGCCATTAAGGAATGGAAAATCCCCACATCCATAAAGTATCTATGAGGATTTCTCAGGTTGACAGGGTGTTATCGCAAGTTTGTTAAGAATTATGGGAGAATAGCAGCACTTCTAACAACATTATTGAAGAAAGATGCATTTTCATGGACTCTGGAAGCAACAAAGGCTTGAACATCTTAAAGAGGCAATGTGCCAAGCACTGGTCTTAGCTACACTGGACTTCAGAAAAACCTTTATTGTGGAATGTGATGCTTCATGAAATGGAATTGGTGTTGTTTTAATGCAAGATGAAAGACCCATTGCTTTTGAAAGTCGTCCAATCAGGGCAAGTTTTTACACAAAGCTATTTATGATAAGGAAATGTTGGCAATACTACATGAACTTAAGAAATGGCAACCCTACCTAATGGGAAGACACTTCAAGGTAAAAACGAATCATGATAGCCTTAAATACTTTTTAGAACAAAGATTATCCTCTGAAGAGCAACAAAAATGGGTCACAAAGATGTTG
>APFE030084037.1:0-13363 GCA_000404065.3 Pinus taeda
CATCTGGATCGACGAGGCTAGACTGCTACAACGAGCGTTGGACTTCAGGTAGGATCGAAAAACACTTGGTTTCTCATAAGATAATGCATGTTTAGAGAAGGATTGCTCTTAATTGTCTTTTTTGTCACTAGAGAGTCTTAGACTCCTAGGGAGGTTAGTTTTGTCAACAAAAGTAACTCTTTCCGCATGACACTAAGATAGCCTCTGCTCGACTATATTGATCATGAAAGGAAGACTTGGTGTACTTTCCCAAAGTACAACCTTTCCATGTGTCAACTTGCTCAAGTTTACCTTTGGGAAGTCTTGTAGATATCTGCTACATTATCTTCAAAGCTCCATGATGCAAATGGCCCAATCGCTTGTGCCACAACTCGCCAATGTCTTGGCTTTGCACCAATTTTTCTTTTGTACTCAATGCTACACAATCATCTACCTCTAATTTATAGATATTCTTCACCCGAATCCCTATCCTCTTGGTCTGACCTGTGGCTATGTGTCTTAGGAATGCCTTTCCTTTACTGAAGACAACATCGTAGCCTCTGTCCTCCAACATCATGACTAATACCAAGTTCTTCTTCAGTCCAGGCACATACATCACATTTGTCAAGGTGAGAGGAGCTCCATGCTCCATCTGAAAAGCAACTGTGCCCACTCCTGAAACACTATACCTTTTGTCGTCACCCATCTCTATGCGCTTCTTGAGGTCTTTCTATTCCAAGGCACTGAATAATTTTTATCACCGGTCATGTGTAATGAGGCTCCACTATCAAGATACCAGACACAACCCATCATCGATGACACCATGCATGCGATGAGGGTAAATTCCATTTCGTATTGAGAGGCTAATGCCTCACTCCCGATCCTTCTGAGGATCCCTTCTTGGACTTCTTCGATGGGAAATTAGTCGCATAATGTCCCATCTTGTGACAATGAAATCATCTTACTCTAGACATGTCACCCTTCTTCCCTCCATTATAAGAGTTCGATTTGAAATGGGAAGCCTTCCCCTTCCCTTTCCTTGCCTTACTTACTAAGACCAAATTTTCTTCATCATCACTCTTGGATGAAGAACCATCTCGTTTGATCCTCCTGATCTCCTTCTGCATAAGATCCTACCACTTTCGTTCCCAATCCGACAGTTTCTCCCTTCCATTCACAGAGTCCTAGTAGCTATTCCAACTCTTTGGAAGGCCATGGAGAGTGAGGCTCACCATATCATCATCGACAATAGTTATTCCCACACTCCCAAGCTCATCTTTGTAGGTGGTGAGCTTGTCTAGATATGTGGAAATAGTATCTCCCTTCTCCATCTTGATTCTTTGAAGCTTATCCTTGAGCGCTGATTTCCTCTGGTCACTATTGTTCTAGTAGAGGTCCTTCAATGTCTTCCACATTGAAAATGGAGTATCCTTCCCATGGAGACTCGAGACAGTATGGTCTTGAACTCCCTCAAGGATGATCTATCTTGCCTTCGCCACACACTTCTTCCTCTCAGCCAACTCTTGTGCATTAGTTGAAGCTGGTTTTAGGATTTCTTGATCAATGAATTCCTTCAAGCCATTATCTTCTAATACAACCTCCATTCTATCTTTCTATGCTATGTAATTCGAGCTACCTTCCGAGGCATACCCGAGTCTCAAGCCATAGAACTCCATTGGCCAAGCTTGAAGTATGATATGAATTTGATTTGCACCTACAACCCCAAACTTCAAACTTCGAATCCTCTTCTCAGTATACTATTCATAGCTTTGATACCATGTAGAAAATATGTGATAGGTTAACTCGATAATGAAATATAAATCAAACCAGAATACTATGACCTACCTCTACTATCAATTTGTGGAAGCTTAAAGATCGAGCTGAGCAATATAACCATAAGAAGAAGAATCAATGGCACAATACACATGAAAATACTTTGGGGAAAGTCTCAGATAAAAAACCCCACACTATTGTATTACCATACATGGTGGAAATACATAGGAATTATACAAAGCCTTAGCTCTCATAGCTAGCCAGCTCTCAGTACAATCCTCATAGATGTTCACAGGCAATCTTGGCTTCTCTCCATCCTTCCTCTCTGCCCTCCAAGCTCCTATTTCCTTGCGTTGTTCCTTGTGGATGATTAGCCTTCAAAAACTGCGCAATCCTCAAGGATGAATCCTTGACTGCATGCATGAGTTTTCTCCATGAGAAAACATATGCAACTAATAGTACACTGTCCTTGAACATTAATCTCAGCTAGATATTTCTCAAAATAGACATGCATGAGCTTCTGATGAGGGAATCTTTAGTTAACTTGAGTAGCACTAGTTGAGTGCATTAATGCATCAACTCACGATTAGTTCCTCAAACAGTTTGGAACTAATTTAACTAGACTTAACTCAGTAAAATGAGTTAACTAATTACAACTCAAATATAACTCAATCTTATCTCCTTAATTTAAGGGATAACTCTTCCATGACTTCATAAAGACTTCTAACTTGAATTTCTCCAACTAATTAATTTAAAATAAATTAATTAATTATTTTCAAGTAGCTGTTAAGACTAAGTTCGATTTTAATTCACAATTTAATTCAAGGACAAATTAAATTGGAATATTCTTGTTGCCATATTTCAAAAATCACAAAGCACACAAGAGAACAAATTCAATAAACATATTAAACAATGATTTCATGGGGAAAGCCACAGCTAAAAACCCCTACTATATGTATATTTTATTAGTCAGGAAATATGAGAAAATTACAATGTTTTTCTCAAGCCCGAGCTACCAATACACTATCTATATCTGTGTCGATGCTTCCTAGACAAGCCTTGGCCAATACTTAACCAATTTTATGCTTCCCCAAGTCCCTATTTCCTTGCACTATTTCCGCGGGAATTAGCCCTTGTTAATTAGGGAAATTTCTCATCCACAAATACGCAATACATCACAGGCCTTCCTCTGACTACATGCACCACCTATACAATTTGGATGATTATAAAACTAATATTACACTTCCCTTGAACTCCAATCTCAACTAGGTAACTCGTAGATCACACATGCATGAGTTATTTATGGCTGAATTATTAGTTAACTAGTTGGACACCGAAATTTCACCCCACTGCAAGACCTCCTACTAGTTCCTCTAATAGTTGGAACTAGTTTAATTGACTTTAACTCATTTAAAATGAATGAATTAATTACAACTCAAAATAAAATCACACTCTATATGAGTCAAGTTAGACCCTCAACTCAAATTAACTAAACCAACTAAGTCAAATTAACTTATTTAACTCGCACAAGTTGTTTTGTGATGTGGAATTACAAATTTTCTCCTAATTTAATTCAAGGGAAAATTAAATCAGGATTTTCTTGTTGCCATTTTCAACATAGTAATATATGTATTAAAATAGATAACGACAAACCATTAGTAGTAGTTGTTTATGTTGATGACATTATATTTGGGAGAAATCTTGATTCAATGAGCCAAAGATTTTCTTCATACATGCAAAAAGAATTTGAAATGTCTCTACTTGGTTCTTTCTTGGTCTACAGGTACATCAAACTAAGGATGGTATTTTCCTTTCTCAAAATAAATATCTCAAAAATATCATGAATAAATATGGATTAGAGGATTGTAAACTTGTATGAAAATCTATTGTAATAGGATGTAGTCTCAACCATTGTTACACAAGATTTTGTCACTGTCCCTGTACTCGCCGTTCCATAATCCTGGAGGAGCTCTATAGTGAACATTATATGCTTTCCCTTCATGAAGAGACTCCCATTATGTCCCTCTTCATGAGTAGAACAATTCCCTTTTGCATCGTTTCCCAAAAATCTTCTGTTTTTCCCAGTTTAGAAGATCAGCGCTAATGACCCATGTCCTCCTCGCGCCGATATGCAGGGATTGTAACTGTCCCTAGCATTGAACGGAGTGACTGAGCCTTGTTCCAATTGTGTCGATCCTCTTTTGAAAACTTTTTTAAATAAGGAGCTGAAGCTTCCAACTCTAGAAGCTTTGTAACGAAAGTCTAGTAAATTTTTAGGTTTGATGCAGTCGAGGAGATCAGTTTGGGTTCCATTACCCTATTAGGATGGAACTATCTCAAGAGATAAGACCTTCTCCCATGAGAAGAGGAACCATCTCCCATCCATTCATGCTATATAAACTTCCCTTTTTCCCAAGCACAAGCTAGTGTGTGTGTGCTAGTTCTAATTAGGCTCTGGTTGAAGTTTTGATTGTGCAGTGATCAGCAAGTTATCCATAGTTGTAGCTCTCTAGTTGTGTGTGAGGGACAAGTGTGAATTCATATTGTGAAGACTAAAGGGAAGAGCCTTAAAACTATCATTATTAAGGCTATCATGGAATGCTAACGAAAGTGTGTGGGAACCTGGATTTGTCAGAGGAGAACAACAACGTCAAGACAATAGTTGTAATCTCTTCTTGATTTAATATATATTCAACTTTCAATTGATTTCCTACATAATATGTCATCTCACATGTTTATGGCTTAATGTTTCTTGACCCATTAAGTAGGTTGAATACAATTTGTCTATTATCACGGTTGTTGTTTGCTATTGTTTACTTGTTTCAGGTGCTCGAAGAAAGAAACGAGAGATAACTGGAGTGAGAAAGCAAGGTCATTACCAAATAAGATAAGCATACTAAAAGTTAGGCCCTCTTAATTGGTTATAACCTAAGGAAATATTCCATAGAATATCTTGCTTGTGACTAGACCTGCTCTTGGGCTAGAGGAATTGTGTTTCCGCACTTAGAATTTTACTTCACCACAGCCAAGATGATGACCCCCCAATTGTTAATCAATCTGAATACAGGGCTATGATTGGAAATTTACTTTATATTATAAGTACTAGACTAGATATTATGCATGAATTTGCCATAGTCGGATGATTCCAAGCAAATGTTAAAGAGACAGATCTCAAAGCTTTCAAAAGAGTATTCAAGTATTTGCAAGGCACTCAAAATCTTGGAATATGGTATCCTAAGAACACAAATTTTTCACTTCAAGCCTATACTAATTTAGATTGGGAAGGTAGCATTAACGATCACAAAATTACTAGTGGAGGAGCCTTATTTGTTGAAAATAGCAACAAGAAATGCTAAATATAGAAGTGATAAATTTAGAACTGCTATAAATAGCATTTTGGGATACCTTCCTATTTTAGTTAGTCCCTTAACTAAAATAGACAAGTAAAATTCGAATTTTATCTTAGCAGCTATTTGTAAAATAATTAATTAATTCATCTTGAGTTAATTAGTTATAGAAAATCAAACATGAAGTCTATGTGGGGACATGCAACAGTTATCCCATTAATTGAGGAATTTATCCATCAATTAAAGAGATAAGGATGGGTTGTAATTAGTTGGCTGAGTTAACTGAGTCAAGTCCAGTTAGATTAGTTCAAATAGTTTGTTGAACTAGTTGTGAGTTCAGTTAGTTAATGCATGCATGCATGTAACTGCTGCACTTCAGATAACTAAATATTCTCTCATAAATAACTCATGCATGTCAGTTCAGTCAGAGACCCAGTTGAGATTAGATGGAGGGACAATGTACTATCGATTGTAGGAATATTCCATTGTGAATATCTCTTGCATGCAGAAGGAGTTCATTCCTTGGACGTTGCGCAGTTACTTCTTCAGTTTAGTGAGTGTGATGAGACCAATTCACACAAGTGGTATCACTTGACCCCAAGGAAAATTGCACAAGGAAATAGGAGGCTTGGAGCAGTGAGGGAAGGAATATCTAGTGGCTATTCAGTTTGTGAGCTGTATTGTTTGATTGGAGAGAGAGCAAGATAGATTGTGAGTTGAGTCTTTTTGTAATCTGAACATATTTCCACTTGTATTATAATATAGAGATTAGGGTTTTAGGCTAAGGATTTCCCAGGGTTATTCTTCTATGTTCATGTGTGATTGATTTCTCTTCATTAGTTGTATGTGTTCTATTTGATCTTGCTCATATTCGATTGAGCTTTCGCAAAGTTTGTTGCAGAAGTAGATATTGTATTTTGCTTTAGTATATTGCATAATATGTTGATCTACAGTGGGAATTTCTACATGGTATCAGAGCAAAGGTGACCAAATCGAAGAATAGTATAGAAGAAGGGATAAGTTTGAAGTTTGAGGTTCCTAAATATAGAAATTGAGTTCTTATCACATTTCAATTTCACCAATAGCGTTCAACGGTTTAAGACTCAAGTATGCCCTTGATGGTAGCTCGAATTATATAGCCTGGAAGGATTGCATGGAAGTAGTATTAGAGGATAACGGTCTAAAGGACTTCATTAATCAAGAAGTCCCCAAGCCCACAACAGCTAATGCTATAGAATTGGTGGAATGGAAGAAATGTGTGGCTAGAGCAAGCATAATCCTTCTGGAGGGAGTTCGAGACCACATAGTCTCGAGTCTCCATGGGAAGGAGACACTGTTTTCGATGTGGAAAAAATTGAAATATCTATATCAGAATAGCAGCGATCAAAGGAAGCTGGCGCTGAAAGACGAGCTTCGGAAAATCAAGTGTGAAAAGGGTGACACAATCTCTACATATTTGAACAAGCTCACCACCTGTAGAGATAAGGTTGGAAGTGCAGGGATCATGACAGCCGATGATGACTTGGTGAGTCTTGCACTCCTTGGTCTTCCTAAGAGCTGGCATAGCTACCAAGACTTGGTTAATGGAAGAGAAAAATTGCCAGATTGGGAACGACTTTGGTTGGATCTGATGTAGGAGGGAATAAGAAGAAGCACTAGAGATGGATCCTCATCAAAGTAAGATGATGAGGAAAATCTAGCATTAGCGAGTAAGGCAAGGAAAGGGAAAGGGAAGGCGTCCCATCCTAAATCCGGTTCTTTCCATGGTGGGAATAAGTTTGACAAATCGAAAGTGTGATGCTTTCATTGTCATGAAGTGGGCCATTATGCTACATATTGTCCATAGAAGAAATCCAAGAAGGGATCCTCGAAGGGATCTGATGGTGAGGCACTGGCCTCACAGTTTGAGTTGGATTTCTCTCTTATCACATGCATTGTTTCATCCATGGTGGGATGTGTATGGATACCTCAACGGTGGAGCTTCATTCCACATGTTAGGTGACAAGAATGTTTTCAGTACCTTGGAGGAGAAGAACCTCCAGATGCAGATTGAGATGGTGATGATGGAAAGTACCGTGTTTTAGGTGAAGGTATGATTGTGTTTCAGAGGGAGCATGGAGCTCCCCTCACCTTGACTGATGTAAATTATGTACCAGGTCCGAAGAAGAATCTTGTGCCCATTTCTATGCTAGAAGATAAAGGCTATGATGTAGTCTTTAGTAAAGGAAAGGTATTCCTAAGGCATATCGGCATTGGACAGACTAAGCGAATCAGGATTCGAGTAAAGATTCATTGTACTGCATTGAGTTCCAAAGCTGAGATGGTGCAGAGCCAAGATGTTGGCAAGCTATGGCATAGAAGATTGGACCACTTGCGCCATGGAGCCTTGAAGATCATGCAATAAATTTCTACCAGACTTCCCAAGGAAAAACTAGCGTAGATGAATACATGCAAAGGTTGTACCTTGGGTAATTATGTGAAATCTTCCTTTCCAGATCGAGATAGTAGAGATGGAGCAATCTTGGAGTGAGTTCAATGAGATGTTTGTGGACCTTTCTATACAACCTCCATTGCTAAAAAAAGGTACTATGTTATTTTTATTGATGATTTTTCTCGTAGATGCTAGATCTAATTTATGCGAAAGAAGGATCAAACCTTCTTGAGGTTTTGTGGGTTTAAAGCCTTGGCAGAGAAAGAATCTGGAAAGAAAATAAAAGCCTTTCGTAGCAACAATGGTGGAGAGTATCTCCCCCAATAGTTTAAGAACTTCTATCCTACAGAAGGAATTAAATGGGAGTTGATGGCACCCCATAACCCACCGCAGAATGGGGTGGCTAAAAGGAAGAACAAATCGATTGTGGGAGCAGCTCGAGTGATGTTGCATGACCAAAGCCTACCACTACATTTGTGGGCTGAGGCATGCAATACAACAGTATAATTGCAGAACAAAAGCTCGCACCATATACTGGGAATGAAGACACCTATGGAGACATTTTGTGGGAAGCGACTAGATGTGAGTCACTTCCAAATCTTTGGATCATTAGTTCACTACCATGTGACCAAAGATGCTTGGAAGAAGCTAGATCCAATAGCTGAGTTGGGAATACTTATGGGGTACATGAATACACCCCACAACTATCAGGTGTACCTGCCTACTAGTCAGAGGACAGTGGTATGCAGGGATTTGAAGGTCGACAAGCAGAAAGCCATGTGAGTATCACTTGAGAGGGAGCTCAAGTTTCATGCAGATGATGAAATTTTAGTTCCTAAGTAGGAGGAGCCTCAGATTTATGTGGAGAAGCTGCATGTAGAGGATCTGGAAGTGGAGACATCCACTCATGCTGAGACTTCTAGAGATGGGTGGAAACGCTCAAGGGAAGTTGATAGATTGATGCCGGATATGTGGGAGAATGTGGGACAACCATATTCTCAATGCAGATAGAGGAAGTTGCCCGAGCGGTACACTAGGTACATAGCCTTGGTTGGGGAGTGTGTAGATGTTGAACCTTCTTCATTCGAGGAGGTAGTGCAACAACTAGTCTGGGTTAATGCAATGGTAGAAGAGTATGACTTTATCATCTGGAACAGTGTGTGGGATGTTGTCCCAAGACCTCAGGACAAGTCAATGGTTAGTTCCAGATGGCTTTACAAGGTAAAGTAGGCAGCTGATGTCAGTGTTGAGAAACATAAGGCAAGGTTTGTTGCCCGTGGTTTCTCACAGGTCGAGGGGATTGACTACGATGAGACCTTTGCTCCAGTAGCAAGGTACTCATCTATCAGATCAATGTTGGCACCATCATCTCAGATGGGTTGGAAAATCCATCAGATGGACATGAAGATAGCATTCCTCAATGGGAAGATTGAGGAGGAGGTGTACATTGAGCAGCTAGAAGGTTTCAAGACCTTCGATCGTGAGTCACATGTGTGCTGACTTAAGAGGGCTTTGAATGGGCTGAAGCAACCACCCCGTGCTTGGTACACTAGGATCGACAACTATTTCATTGGGTAAGCTATTGATCATTGTTCTTTATGTCGATGATTTGATTTTGACAGGTGATGATCAGTTGATCCAATATTGCAAGGAGGACCTTGCAATAGAGTTTGAAATGAAAGACATGGGTCTTATGCACTACTTTCTAGGCATGGAGGTATGGTAGAAAGATGGTGAAGTATTTGTGTCTCAAGGCAAGTATGCCAATGAGATACTCAGGTGCTTTCACATGGAGAAGTGCAAGCCCATGCAGACTCCTCTAGCTGGGAACTAGAGGAAGGAGGATGCTACTTCAGGTGAGGTAGTAGCTACTACTATTTATCGACAGCATGTGGGTTCACTTATGTATCTGGTGTACACACGACCAAACTTATGCTTTGTAGTGAACTAGCTGAGTCAAGCTATGGTTCAGCCTACCAAGCTATTTTGGAAGGTAGCAAGGCATGTGCTGTAATACCTCAGAGGCTCATCTCAATATGGATTGTGGTACATACAGATAGAGGAAGTGAAGCCTGGTGAGCTCCAGTATTGCAGCAATAATGCTGCAACTCTTGGGGCTTCCTTCTTTTCTTTTATCAACCCGATAGTTCGTAACAAACTTGGAAGTGATGGTGATGTTTGCACAAGTACTAGCTCTTACTGCCGGCTGTCACTTGATCAGCTATCGCAAGTTTGCTAGGAGCTTAAGCCAACTTCTATGAGTTCTTAGAAGAAGCTTTTACTGTGATGGAAGAAAGCTAACTCTATAGCGGCTACTCTACTTGCAGAAAGAGAAGGAAAACTGAAATGAAACGCAAACGCTAGCAAACCCTAATTTTGCAAGAAAAAAGATAAAAACTACTAAAATGGGTGCCATTGACTACTGGAAAGGTAGATTGCATTTATTCAATCTACTTCTGAAGAGACATGAGAAGAAATCATCTTTTTATACTTTTGAGTATTTTTATGTGGAATTATTATGCTTGTGATTTGACTGGTTGTGACTGTGCAGAGGTTCGGTGGTAAAGGAAGATGGATTTGGCTTTTGCAGATGGTGAGTGAGGTGTGGAGAGGTCCTAAGAAGCCCTTATAACCCTTCTAGAGACTTCCATTTTGATCAGACTTCGAAAAATCACTCGCATGAACTTCTATAGGAGACCGTAGGGGATCTACAAGATGTTCTACAAGAGGAGGTCGAAAGTAGTTTTTGGAGGTTTGAAGGTGGAAAAATGATGGGAAAAGGGAAATGAAGGCTGGATGAAGGTGTTGATGGGTATAGGACTCTGTCAATGAAGATCAGGAATGAAGGAGATGGTTGGATTTGTTCAAAAGGGCAAGAAAGCAACTTTACGGAAAAATGTAGGAATTAGGGCAAATTGGCGAAGTATGGTGAAAGAATGGGGAAAAATTTGAGAGATGAAATGGTACAGGTGGTGTTATGGATGAATGATAAGCTGGAATGTTCTACAAGAGAGCTGCACACTTACTTCTCAAAACCGACCAAAGAAAGAACCGAAAAACAAAGTTTTGTCTTATCTTAACCTAATTCTGACCTAAAACCAGAAAAATGTTGAACATAAATTTATGAGTAGAAAATTATGCGAGAAATCCATGGTAAATGAACATGAAAGGATCTAAGCATGTGAATCTAATCTAATATCAACTTCTCTAACTCGAAATATCACACTAGCAATTGCATTGGAAGAGCAAAGACTGTGTTTTTGGTGGCAGCAATAGTGCCTTGACCTCAAATCATGATCCCAAGGAGGGAGAAAGGAGGTCAAGACCTGTTGGTAGCCTTTTTGGATATTTTTCTATTACTGCAGCAAACTACTTAAGCAACTTGAAGCAAGAACAACTATTCTAACCATCAAAAGCAACCTAATTTAACAAAGAAAGATTTAACCTAAACAACAGAAATTATCTTATGAATGCAAGCAAAAGCATATAAATACACATAGGAGGTGTTGGGAACTTGGTTTTGGCCCTAACCCAAGAGATTCAGCCCTCTAGAAAAGATCAGTGCTGGTTCAAGACTGGATTCATCTTCATTGATAAAAAAATAGCAGTTACATCACAAAATTGTCTTCAAAAAGAGCTCGAAAATGAGCTGAATACAAGGCTGTACAACAATGCGAAAATATACTATGAAATGGCTAACCTACTGAGGCTTGAAGCATTCTTATTTATACAAGTGGGGACTCCCAACAATCCTCCTAAACTTAAGGAACTTGGTTGCCTGGAACTTAAGATAACAACAACCCTACTTGACTTGCTTGGCTGCCCCTTGGAATCATCAATGTGGGCCCTTGCACTCCAAGTTGTTGGTGAAGAATTTGAGGAAGGGGTCATTTAATGAAGGGGACATCCCTCCTATAAGTCCTCATCCCTATTTCCTCAAGTTTGGTTGTTATTTTTCTCCTAAATTCCTGGTCCTTGTCCAAAATTGTCCAAAAAATATGCAATAAACACTCATTAGACCACATGGAAAAGTGACCATCCGCATTCACTCTATTGACATAAATATATTCAAAAACATACATAAAACTATTGAGAATGGTAGATTAAATGAAAATAATAGGCATAATGAGCCCATATAGTTACCCATTTCTGGGGCTCATCAAAGCTCCAGGGCTTCATAGATGCGGATTGGGTAGGGAGTCCATCAGACTAGAAGAACACTTCTAGAGGAATCTTCAACCTTCGTTTAGCTGTAGTTTCCTCGTACAGTAGGAAACAAAGATCAGTTACACTTACCTCAGTAGACGCTGAATACATGGCTACTAGTCAGGCTGCATGTGAGGACATTTGAATGTGGAAGATTCTAGTGGGATTGTTTGGTCAGAGGATGGATCCAAGCGTGATCTACTACGATAATCAGAGTTGTATCAAACTCTTTGAGAATCCAGTTTTTCATGATAGGTGCAAGCACATTGATATCCGGTATCACCATCTTCAAGATTGTGTGGTCAAGAGGATCATGTTGTTGCTGTATGTTTCGATTGAGGAACAAGATGCAGATATTTTGATGAAGGCATTGTCAAAATGCAAGTTCAAGTTCCACAGAGACAGGATTGGGATTACTGATAATCCCTTTCTTATTGAGAGGGAGTGTTGAAAATAGCAACAAGAAATGATAAATATAGAAGTCTTAAATTTAGCACTGCCATAAATAACATTTCGGGATACCTTCCTATTTTAGTTAGTCCCTAAACTAAAATAGAGAAGTAAAATTCAAATTTGATCTTAGCAGTTGTTTGTAAAATAATTAATTAATTCATCTTGATTTAATTAGTTGTAGAAAATCAAACATGAATTCTATGTGGGGACGTGCAACAATTATCCCATTGATTGAGGAATTTATCCATCAATTAAAGATATAAGGATGAGTTGTAATATTGAGTTGTAATTAGTTGGCTGAGTTAACTAAGTCAAGTCCAGATAGATTAGTTCAAATAGTTTGTTGAACTAATTATGAGTTCAATTAGTTAATGCATGCATGCATGTAACTGTTGCACTTCAGATAACTGAATATTCTCTCATAAATAACTCATGCATGTCAGTTCAGTCAGAGACCCAGTTGAGATCAGATGGAGGGACAATGTACTATTAGTTGTAGGAATATTCCATTGTGAATATCTCTTGCATGCAGAAGGAATTCATTCCTTGGATGTTGCGCAGTTACTTCTTCAGTTTAGTGAGTGTGATGAGGCCAATTCACACAGATGGCATCATTGGACCCCAAGGAAAACTACGCAAGGAAATAGGAGGCTTGGAGGGCTAAGGGAAGGCATATCTAGTGTCTATTCAGTCTGTGAGCTATATTGTTTGATTGTAGAGAGAGCAGGATAGCTTGTGAGCTGATTCTTTTTGTAATCTGAACATATTTCCACTTGTATGATAATACAGAGATTGGGGTTTTAGGTTGAGGCTTTCCCCGGGTTATTCCTCTGTGTTCATGTGTAATTGATTTCTCTTCATCAGTTGTATGTGTTCTATTTGATCTTGCTCATATTCATTAAGCTTCCGTAAAGTTTTTTGTAGAAGTAGATCTTGTATTTTGCTTTAGTATATTGTATAATCTATTGATCTACAGTGGGAATTTCTACATTATTCTTGGGAAATGTTTATTCTCTTGGTTTAGTAAAAAACATAGTTCTATAGCCTTACCAACTGTTGAAGCAGAGTATGTTGTAGCTGCATCTTGTTGTACTCAAATACTTTGGATGATTCAAACACTGCAAGATATCCAAGTCACATGTCTTCAACCTATGCCTATTATTTATGACAACAA
>APFE030084039.1:0-73675 GCA_000404065.3 Pinus taeda
CCTCTAACCCCCCGGTTCACTACGTAAGTTAGTCGTGGAAAGAATATAACACAACCCAACAAATATTGGGGCCTGGATTCTAAATTAAATTTTCAATGATATCATCCTCATTTTGCATTTTCCCCCCATGACAGTTTCCACTACACACAATGATGCAGAATAGACTTCATCGTCATCCTCCTCCTCTAACCAGAGAGGTATATCATGTTCTAGAAAGGGTTGGGCAGGAGGGTATAAGATTAATTTCTTGGACATATGTCCATTCTTGACGGTCATGTTACTAGCATGACAATTTATGCAGCCATCAGCAGTGGCCAACCAGGGTCTTCCCAGGATGAGAGGATACCTAGTGAGCTTTACCTTTGGCTGGAGAACTAACAAATCAGCAGGGTACTCCCAAGAATCAATGGAAACCATCACATCCTCCACAATCCCTTCAGGGGTCACAGCTGAGCGATCTGCTATCTACAGTACTGTCGTGGTCTTCCTTAAGGAGCCCCAAAGGTTAAGTTTGAGCATCGTGTCCTTTGTCATCACATTAATGGAAGGTCCTAGCTCAATCAAGGTATGTAGGATCATGGTGCCATTGATATGGACATCAACTACTGGGCTTCCAGGGTCCAAATATTTCAGACAAATTACCTACCCCAACATCAAGTCGGACAGTTGTCCTATGACATTGATGGTTGAGGCATCTCTCTTTTGCCTATCTGGATGCCTAAAGCACTTCTCTTTGATCATTCTATTGTATATAAGCACATCCTTTATGGCTTGGAGAAGTGTTATATTTACACATAACTATTTCAATTCTCCCAGAAGTTTAGTTTCTTCTGGGTGGGTTGTCTTGTCCTCGATAGCCTCTTAGGAAAGGGTGGAATTGCTTTAGGTTCACTTTCCCCTTTATCTTCCTCAACCTCCTTAGGGGAAGGCTGGCCATCTGGGAGAACCTTCCTAGATCGCAGGTTAATCTCCTGAATCTCCACAGCATAGGTTGGGCATGATGGTTCACCACTATATACTTGTTGGGTCTGTCTATTGTTCGGGTTTGGGTTTGGTTAGGTAGGCATTTGGGGTTTCCTTGGTGGGGTAGGGGGCAATGGTTGTGGTTGACCAGGTGGTGGAGGAAAAAGAAGGGAGGAGAGTTGTACTGGGACCTCCATCCTTGATGAGATGCATTCCACTAAGGTTGTGGTTGAGCATAGGATTGAAATGAATGAATGGCTGGTTGTGCATGGTATTGAGATGGGTAGGACCAAGGAGGAGGCATGGCCCAAGAACGATGAACGTGAGGGCCCCAAGAAGATATGAAAGTGGCTTGGTTGGGGTTGTAGTTTGCCTGAGATGTCCCTTGCATCCACTACTGGTATGGTCTAGGTCTATGCGGTCTCCTTTGGTTCACGAAATAGAGTGATTCAATGGCTCCTTTGGCCCCCTAGTATATAGCTTTAAGTCCGAGCAAAGAAGGGAACTTATCTGTAGAATGATCTTCTTCACAGACTGAATAGACCTCTATAGATTTCAATGGGAATTCATTCCAAAGATGGACAAAGACCTCTTTGCTTACTCTTGTTTTCTTTTGATATGCAAGGTATCCATTTGCATGGCAAGAGTCTATGGTGAAGTCTTCGAGCATGTTTCCAAGTTCACCATTGATGGATGAACTGGATGAGGAGGTACTGGCTATGGGTTGACTCCCCCTACCTCTCTTTCTAGCTGCCCTAGAACGGTTTCTAAAAACAGTCTTTATGTCTTCATAAGGTAGTTGGTAGATGTCTCCCCCAGCCAGTAGATGGAGGGTGTCTAGAAGGTCTTCCAAAATTCCCCTGAGGAGGACCAACTTCAGAGATTCCAAGTGAAGTGTACACCTAGCCCTTTTATAACTGAGCTAGAACCTCTTTTCATAATCTTCCAAGGATTCATCACTTCCCATGGTCATTGGAATATTTCTTCCTTGGTGTCTTTTGACCTATAGTACTATAAATATTTGTTATTAAAGGCCTACTGTATTTTAGCCCAAGTTGTGATGTTATTTCCAAGTAGCCCCATCAACCAGCACAATGCTACATCCTTGAGAGTAGAAAGAAATAGCTTCAACTTTTTCTCATCTTCTGCATAGTCATAGGTTCGATAGATAACAACAAATTCAAACAAAAAGGTGTCAGGATCTTCTATAGTCAATCCATGGAAGTGAGGTAGGGCTGAAGGGCTTATGTTCTTCATTTTAGTGTCCCCATTGATCTCTTGGATGGGACAAATTCCCTCTACTCTTTCTCCATTCCCCCTAGCATTTTTGTTTTTAGCCATTGTCCCACGAGGGATGTTTTCTTCCTCTTCTTCCCCTGTAGGTTCTTCAAATATCTCTAGTTGTTCACCTAAAGGTTCTTCTTGATCAGTGCCACCGAAGAAGAGAGAAGGGTGGCTATGCGATGTGGTGGGGATGTTGGGCAAGGCTTTTCCTGAATTATCTCTATTCATACGAGGTATGAAAAGAGATATTTTGGTTTTTTTTTTTCTCTCTGCTTGTACGTGCAAAACCAAAATTGATTGAACAAACAAATTGCAACTAAATGAAATGAACTTGCTGAAATGAAATTGCAGAACTAAAAGTAAGGAAATGACTAATCTACTTTTGCTAAAATGGAAATTGTAGAACTGAAAGCAAGGAAATGACTAATCTACTTTTGCTGAAATGGAAATTATAGAATTGAAAAGAAAGCAAGGAAATGACTAATCTACTTTGGCTAGAATGGAAATTGCAAAATTGAATAGGAAATGTAGAAACTGAAAGAAACAACTACTCTACTTTTGCTGAAATAAACTACTTAGCAGGATGTTGTGATAGACAATAGAAAAAAGAAGTAATCACAAAATACTTTGATGCTTCCCTGGTAACGGTGCAAAAAAGAGGTGGGCACCAGTATTACAGCAATAATGTTGCAACAACTGGGCTTCCTACTTTACTTTTATTAACCCGGTAGTTCATACCAAACTTGGAAGCGATGGTGTTGTATGCACAAGTACTAGTTCTTATTGCAGGTTGTCACTTGGTCAGCTGGCGCAAGATCACTAGGTGCTGAAGCCAACTTCTACGAATTCCAGAAGAAGCTTTATATATGATGAAAGAAAGGAAAGCTTACTCTACAAAGGTTACTCTACTTGTAGAAAGAGAAAGTAGACTGAAATGTAAAGTAAACCTAGCAAACCCTACTTAATCAACTAATCCTACTTTTGCAGAAAGAGAGATGAAAAACCATGAGATGGATGTCATTACCTACTTAGGAAGTAAACAACATCTACTCAAGCTATTTCTAGAAGGAAATGAGAAAAAACATCTTTTTGGATTTTTATGTATTTTTAGGTGAAATTGTCATGCATATAATTTATTTGTTTTTTAATGTGGCAGTGATTAGGTGGTGATGGAGGGTGAATTTGGTGTTTCAGAGGTGTAGGAAGGTGTGGATGGGTCCTAGGAGGTTTCAGGTGGCCTTCTAGAGGCTTTTCCTACAATCAGACTTCAGAAAGACACCTACATGAATATCTACAAGAGGTTGTAGGGGACCTACAAGAGGTCTACAGGAGGATGCCAAGAGTTGTTTTAGAGGTTTTGAAGGTGGGAAAGCTGGTTGAAAGGGTAGCTAAAGGCTAGGGTAATGTTTTATGGTGTCTAGGATTCATCAAGAATGATTAGGAGAGAGAAAGATAGTTGGATTTTTTCAAGGAAAGAGAGGAAAGTCTATAAGAGAAGTGTCAAGAACTAAGGAAGATTTGTGAGGAACTTTGGGTGACCTGTGGAACATAGGTCAAAGACAGATGGTGATGGTTGATTGGCTGACTTATTGTGAGAAGTGATTTTCTACAAGATAAATGAAAATCAAACAATGAGATTAAGCAAGCAATGAAACCAGCTACATCAACAAAATAGAACTTTGCATCAAGTTTATCTAAACTCTGATATAGGAAATTAAATGCTGAAAAATGCTACATGGAGAGAAAGCATCAAAGGAAACTTATTGCAAAGACGAAAATGAGCATGGTAAAAAAGATCTATAACAAAGCATTAACCTTCTAACAAATTGCAACACTAGAAATCCTATGGAGAAAGAAAATGTGTGTTTTTGGTGGAAGCAAGAGGGTCTTTGCCTCAGTTCATGGCCCCAAGGGGAGCAAAAGGAGGCCAAGGCTCTGTTGATGGCCTTTTTTTATCTTCTTCCTATCACTGTTCAACTTGCTATAGAAAACGGAAATGGAAAAAACCTTCTAAATCACCAAAAACAACATATTCTTAACCAAGAGAGAAATTTATCTAACAACAACTAAGTCATAAACTAAAATAAAGAATATAAATACAAGCACGAGGAGCTTAGCTACTTGGATTGGGCCCTAACCCAAAAGCTTCAACCCTCTGAGGTAACTCAATGCTAGCTCAAGAAATATCTCATCTTCATTATCAAAATAATAATAGAATTACATAAAATTGTCAACAAAAGTAAGCTCGAAGTTGATTAGAGTAAAGCTGCAACAAAAGTTCGAAAATTTGACTAACTTCCTAATGAGGCCCTAGGCCTCTCTACTTATACAAATGAAGCTCCAAATAGCTTCCTTAAAATCAGGGAGGCTTGGCTCCCAAAACTTGATATAAACAGAAGTTATCTTCCACTTGCTCGGCTACCTCGTAGTGCATTGATGTGGTTGTTTGTGATCTAAGCTGCATGAAGGAGAATTCAACATGGGGAGTCATAAATGAGGGGGATACCCTCCTATAAATCCTCTCCTTGTCTTCTTCAAATATTAGCTACCAATTGTCCATTAAATATTCGACTTTGTCTCCAAAATTCAACAAACATCTGCATTAAACACACATTAGACTCCATGGCATAATAACCAACCCAACTAACTCTAGAAGAATAAATATAATCAAAAAACATTCAATAAGCTAAGATAATGGTGGATTAAACTAAGTTAGGAGGAAAAATTAGCCCATATAATTACTCATTTATGGGGCTCATCAAATACCTCAAAATTGTAAGTGGACTGAGGTTTTTTATTGTTGGGGATTTGAAATGGTTTTTGTAGGTAGTGGAGTGGAAATGGATATTTGGGGTGTTTTTTTGTGTGGTAATGTGAAAGGTTGAATTGAGATTAACTAAGGGTGAAACTGATGTTGTGGTGAAGGTGAATAGTATGGATAACATTGATATTGGTATTGAGGATAGTGAGGGAAAGATTGAGTATATGGTGGATTTCCTCTATAATACTTTTCCCAGCCCTGTTTCCAAGAATGGTTTTTGAGATTTGGATTGAGATGGCTAAAGTTGCCAAAGAAAAGGTGTTTTCCAATTATGTTGTGCATAACCTTGAAATTGTGCACAAGGATATTGCATCATATTGGGTTGATGAGGCTTCCATGGTCCTCTTCAAGCTTGATTCACTCCATTATCCTTTTGGTAAACTTCCTTTAACCCTGGTAATAATGGGAAATCTTTAGTAGTATGTGATCCTGCACAAATTTTACAAATTTTAATGTTATCAAGTGGGCATTCATGCAAAGCAACATTTTCAACATTTTTCTTCTTTTGCATTCTTAGCATCTCAATTTGTTCATTTAGATTACCAAGAATGTTTAGCAAATTGTTAAGTTCAGTTTGTTGTCAATTTACTTTCCCTTTCCGTAACTAGATCATGATGAGATATTTCATACTTTGCTTTTCCTCTTGATATGTTCTTGCGTAGTTCACAAATATCTTGAAATGAAAATTGATAAACATCTCCTTTTCCCACTAGGTTAAGAAGATCAATCCATTCCTAGTTTATAGAATTTAGTAGGAGAGTTTTTAATATGTCTCATTCTAAATTATGCATTTTAGATCTTTTGATATTATAAGTAAATCTCTCCACTAGTTATTCTATATTTTCATCCTCTTTTTCATTCACCTTAAAGACTTCATTTCCAAGGTCATGATGTTTGTAATGCATTTTATAGTTTTTCAAAAATACTCTTTTCATATCATCCCATGTCCTTATAAATTTACTCCTAAACTCATGAACCATCTAAGAGTTTTACCCTTAAATGTTGTTGGAAACAAATTCAATTTTTGAATGTGTAATGAGTAGCCATAATATCCACAAATAATTTCATATTCAAAAAGAAAAGTTTTAGGTCTTCTAATCTCATACCTTTGAAGTCAGGAAGTACGAATGGAGTGATGTTCTTCGTTTTATCATTGATATCAATTTCTTGAATGGGAAATCCAAAAGGATTTCCATCCATTTCTTCATCCTCCTTTGTCATCTCTTCTACTTGTGAAAATGAGACTTCATGATGTGGATGTGTGGCTCTTATTGCACCACGTGATATGGTGGGCATGGTAGGTGATTGAAGGATTTATTTTATATTTTCTTTAAAAAAAGATATGAAACCAAATGATTTATGCATCTACATGTTTTAATCATGCATCTCGGAAAAAACTGAAAAATGAACTCTAGATTTAAATCTAGCTTCTATGCACACTTCCTATGAAACAATGCCAAAATGTTGATGCAAATCAATTACCTATCATTTAATTGTTAACCCGGGGGTTCTGTAAAACTTGTGAAACATGTGTGCATTGTATATGCTAGAAATTAACTTCCAATTTAGATCAATCTAACTAAGAAACCAAATAACGACAAACCAAATTCACATATTCTAATTCAACAATCAATTCAAAATAAATTATAGTACACTCTGTGGAATCCCAATATTAATCTATCACACTTGAAGGAATTGAAACCTTGATATACCACACTTATAGGAATTTAAATCATGATCTACCACACTTACAGGAATTGAAAAGCACACCACTCTTTTAGAAATGAAACTGCATGAAATGAAATCTACTCTAAGGGATCATGTGTGCATTATCAAATTAGGATCCTATGAAATGGATAATCAAAACCACATGATATGAAATTAAGGAAGAAACAATCATGCTTAACCTCTAGATATGAAAGCAACTAAAAACAATCACTCTTAACCTCTCACACTGGAAAATATATGAAAGAATTAAATCTTAATCTATGAAAGTAATAAATCTTAATCTATCAAAAACAATAAATCTCACGCATTATAGGTGGCCAATCCAAAAGCATGAGGGATGGAAAGTTGAGAGGCTCTAAATACAAGCATAACCAAATCAAAGTGAACATCACTCATGAGCATGGTGTCAAATCCAAATTATATATTCAAAACATGAGAATTTCGTGAACTTTTCACATGCCTATGAAAGGAGGAGACTTTGCTATTTATACAAAACATAAGAATCTACCTCATTAATGGAGGTCCATTCTTCTCTCCCTAGATCCCTAGAAAATCTCATAGAGTTACAAATTAAATAGGTACTGATGAGACACATATCCTCTTTGACCTTTATCCAAATCTTCTTCCATATCTTGAAGATAATTCGAAATTGAGAATCGGAGGCCACATAAGGGTACCTTGGAAGCTTCCAAATGGCCTACACATGTCATGAAACTCAAGCCACTTTTATGTATTAGAAAGTATACATATTTTTCTAAGTTTTAACCATTTAATTCACTTATAATGCTAGAAATAATTAACTTTTGGAAAACACAAAAATAACCCATATAATTATAAAAATGGAGGCTAATGAAAGTTTATATGGTCATGGAGTTGCGACATGTGAGTGAAATGGTGGTGATAAAGGTGGAAGTGGATGATATTTTGAATATATTTTGGAGACTCTACACTCGTCGTAGGGTTCACTAATCTAGAGAAGAAGCAAGTTTTTCAACAAGAACTCCAACTTATGGAATCCATGAGATGATGATGTGATGACATCAAGCAGATCAAGGGATTGAAGATCTCTTCAATCAACGAAACTACTAGAATAATACTCGATGACCTGAAAGTAAAATAAGGTATGTATGCTTTTCTTTAATATTATAATGTCATGTCATATGGTTGTAGGTAGCATGGATCATTAGTTCTATATTAAGAAGCATGATTGAGAGGAAATATGACATTCTCCTCTAAAACGATGTAGGAATGCGTAAGTTACACTAGATGAAATCAACATAATATATCCTTATATAGAGTATGAAATGGATGAATACAATTAAGAAAATATAATTAAAAGGCACATGGGAATCAAATGAGATGTCCCGAGATATGAAACCTTGATGAAGTCAATCAACATCCAAAAGATCAAGAAGACTTGACTAGAAAATATCCCAAAAATATATGAAGACTCTGTTGGAAAAGATGTAGACCCTTGACAGTGGACATCTTTGGGAGATGTGTCAGCATGAATGCAGGATGTTGATACCTATAGAAAGATCTCATGACGAAAGGCCACCTAGTAAGGTACGATTTTATTTAGTGATATATTTGATTTATTGAATAATATCTCGATAAGTTCATGCAAGCATACTTTCAAGTACAACTAGCATTCATGTGATGAATGGAATAAGCACGATGAGAAAGAAGTAGTCATATGACGAAGGTTCTAGATATGAAAAAGGCCACTTCCCATGTAGAAAAGAATGACATGATGAACTAAGGAGGAAAGTGATCGATGATTGTTTCCCTACAAGAAAGACGCTCAACTAAATTTCATGACATCAAGAAGAGAAGTTGATCCAGGAATCAAAGGATCCATCAAGAAGAAGTTGATGTATAGGATAGTCCCTAGCTAACACGGAGCTTGGGTTGGTCCCTAATCAAGAGGGAGTGTGTATTAGATCACCCCCAATTAAAAGGGAGTGACACTTGTGTTTTTCTATCTCATGTGTCATGCACTAGACCATGATTAATAGTCGTAAGTTTAAGTGAAAGCCATGGATAGAAATGTAGGCACAACATTCTTTCCTTCACCTCAAAAGAAAGAATGGAGGATTGGGTAATCATCTGGAATTTGATGCTCATCGAGGATGTGTATGCCATCCAAGATAAGAATATGTAAGAGAAGAGATGTTCTTTGAGGATTGGGAACCTATGATGAGAATAGTCCTAGAAAGCCATACTCAGTGAACACCGAGGTGGATATGTACATCGAGAGACAATGATATAGGTGTCTAAAAATAATTGGTCTTGCCAAAATTGCACTCTGTTATTATGAGAGATAGAGTTGTTAGTCAAGGGTTTGCTATAAACATTGTTTATTATTATGATGCCATATAGATGGATTTCCAATCCGATTCTTCTTATGAGAAATTATTCAGATTGAGAATGCTCAAGTGCCATTATAAATACCTCTCTAGTTAAGAGGAAGTGTTTAATAAAGTGTAACTAGGTTCAGTATTTACAAATGTAATTTTTATCTTTGTACTTGTTAAGAAAATAAATATTATTTTGTAGGTTATAAGAATGAGTTTTTGGCACATTCTGTTCAAAGAGTAAAATACATGCATAAAGAGCTCTTCTTAAGCATATATTTAATGTATATTAGTCACCCTAGTGTCTAGATCAACCCTCCAAGACAATCACGATCATCTTGATCAAGGAAACAAGAGAAACAATAAATAAAGTAGTTATATCGGCCTAAAAAATCGAATTAAATGATTTCGTGTTAGGTTTCATTGAAGGCATAACTCTTCACTAGCTCATGTCAGCTAAATATGGAGGGAAAACCACTATATATACACAGTTGGGTTATCCACGAAAGATAAGGAAAATATCTTGTATTTGTCTCTGTGATTCTTCATGGGTATAGAACAGAATCTCAGATATCTATCAATTTTTCGATGGTAACCATAGTGATATAGGATAGTACTAAGACCTTGTAATCTTAGAAGGTATCTGTCCTTTGGATTGGTAATATAATGAGGCTCTCAGTGTAGGTAGAGAGCACACTCATACTCAGCATACTAAATGTAGTCTCTGATCTAAATAATTTCACAGTGCACTCTCAACATGCTATCTAGTCACATCTATTGTCTCAACATATTTGTAATAAAGAATATCAAGGTAATATACTCTCATCATACCCTCTGTTGACATTCTCTATAAACACATAATTATGACTACTGTCTCGACATAATCTCTATCTTGGCATGGTCAAGTCTTTCCTTAACAATGATAATAGTAATCTCGATGATCTGACGAAAGCATAATCACCCTTAGTATATTCATGATGAATAGATTTCACAGTAATAGGGTTTGACACAACATACAATCTAGACGAAGTTATAATCTTAGTCTCTATTTAATGAAGACATAGTAACAAGTATTCATGTTACTAGTGATGATTCAAGTGAAGATATGATCTCAGTAAAAGAATTTTGAATATATCAGTGAAGATGTAATAATAGAGAAACATTCATGATCTCATTGTTAAAATGAATATCTCAGTGAAGGTGCAGTAATGATGACCTCCATGAGGAAGCAGTGATGATGATGATATCAATAGCAAGAAGAGGATTTGTGTCTTGATATTGGAGTGGCCTAGTAAGTCAATGGTCAAGGCCTTGGTATTTGTCAAATGGAATCTCTATATGAAGAATTATGTGTGGGTTTTCCTCTCCAAGAGGGAGAGGTTTTGACCCTAGCAGAAAGCCAACCATCTTGTGTTCTTTCATCTTTGTTTTGGTAGTTATTTGATGAACTAATGAAGCCATACTCTAATAATAACAAATGAAGAATATTTTAAGAAGAAAAGTTAATATACCTCACAAATAGTTATCAACTTAAGAAGAATCACATTAATGCTACATTGGCCCTACATTCTTCAACATAGTAGTTCCATTGCTAAGAATAATTTCTTTACTACTCATGAGAATCCTATTGAAGATAAAAATGAAGTCAGATGGAAGATCCTATCCTATCCCTTGGATGAGGTGGCCTACAACATCCTTAAGCTAATCTCTTATGAAGGAAGACCAAGTGTAGTCTATGGCTACCAATTTAGACTTCTCCATGAACTAAGATTTCAAGAAATATTACCCTTATCCTAAAGACTCAGTGTGCCTTATTTCCTGCTACACTTCATCATGGGCATGAATGAGAAGGTGAGAGAGTGAAATCAATAGCACTTAGGCCACCATGGCCTCATCAAACTAATAGTAGAAGATACTTTGAAAAAATTAAGGGTTCTTGTCCTCTAGTCCACATTAACAGATATGGATAGAGAATCATACCTTGACACTCAAGTCCTTACACTTGGTGAGACCCTAGCCTCTAGTTTTGAAGGATAAGTGGTGGAGGTAGAAGAGGAAGAAGAGGGAGAGGTAGATAAAATAGAAGAGGAACCAAAGCAAGAGGAAGAAGTTAATAAAGAGAAACATGAATAAGAAGGGGAGGAAAAACATAAAGAACCAAGCACTAAGAAAAACAATGCTCCTAAAGAAGAGGAGGTATCCCTAAAGCATAAAAGTTTGTCTTTTGGACCCACTGAAAACAAGGCAGCTGCTACCCTGGGGGCCTTGACTATACCAATCCAACCTGAGAAGAAAAGGTAGATGAAAACTCTTCTCTACTTCAAAACAAGGAAAAGTACTAGGATTAAACAGGGGAGCCTCAAAATCCCATAGAGATCCCTATTACAATTGAAAAATCACCAAGTAAAAGAGAGTATCTAGAAGCAATGAAAATAAAGTTGAGGAATTCACATCTCCTAAATCCATCTCAAAGAGTATCATAACCTAAGTAAGGAGGTTTGTTACTAGATCAACCTCCTCTAAGCAACCCAAGGCAGCTACCACACTCCAACAAAAGGGAAAAGAAAGCTTACAAGAAAAACAAAGTCTATTATAAGAAACTCAGAAAGTGCTAGAGGAAGAGAGGAAAATTCTAGAGGAAGAACAAAAGGGGTATAGAAAAGGGAGATCGGAAACACAACAGTTACAGGAGGGGGAATCTTCTCCAAGAACATTTCAAAAGGATCTTCTAGAGCTACAAGAGCCTAGTCCACAACCCAATTTGATCTCACATTATAAGTTCACTGAAGGACGCAGAGTGATCCCACAGAAATTTGGATTCCCTCTCTTCTTTTAACTTGAAGTAGAAAGAGGAAGGACACATAGATGGATGCAAATTTCCAAATCGAAGACGGTTGAAGATGTGGGCCTTATGGAAGAAAATCTCCCTAGAATCAGGCAAGAAGTTGCGAGAGTTAAGAGAAATAGAGTCCACAATGAGGGATCAATTGCAAGAAGAAAACACATGGTTGAGGAATAAATTGTAGCAAAAGGAAACCCAACTGCCCTAATGGAAAAAATCTCCATGGAGGCACTATAGTGCAAACCACCATCCAAATCCTATGCACATTTCCTCAAAAACTCATGGATATAGTTTCATATCAAAACATTAGCACAACATGTGTCCATTCCATTTTAGGGCTACAATTAGTTTATTGAGCTATGTAAAAAGAGTAGCATTCAAGACGAACCAAAATTAGCTTAGTTCTACTTGCACAACCTCACCTTAACTAATATCAATGTTTGGGATCCCGATGCAAAGATGGGAGACTTGAAGATCATGATTCTTGCATCTTGGATGATACATGAGGAGACCAAGGTTGAGGAGGTGAGGAAATTATTGACTAAAGAAGAAAAATAACTCCTCTACATGAGGGTAGATCAGATAAATCACATGCCCGTAATCAGTAATCATTGCATACTTTCCAATGACGCTAGGCTAGCACTTAGATACCTTGGTACCCAGGAGTAGGCCATTTCCCATTTCGAGGATACTCTCAGAATATTAGGGACATAGAGACGACAAGCATGTCAAATGAAATGGAATGCTTTTCTGCACAATCTCCAAATTAGGGAGTATCACTCTCTTGAAAGGTTAGGGAATTCATTGGATAGAAAACCTCTATACAAATGAGTCATGCAGAGATTCATAGTCAACTGGATTGGACTCATGATCACTCAACCTTTGTTTTTTTGTTTACGAGAAGGTATAAATGAAGAAGAGGAAAGGAAGAAGGGTGAAAACATAGATAGAAATGAAAGCTTCCACCATTAGCAAGGCACACCATCTATAGAACCTTGGGATGTCAGAGAGGGCCATGAAGGACATGGAAATAGATGACTAGGCTTCTTGGAGGATGAGCAACAACTTTAATGCATTGGTGATTATCAGGCTCATTAATAGGTATATCATATGGGTCACAATTCCATTCTCTAACTTATTATATTATCTTCTTCTCATATTTATCTACAAATTTTGTTATGTCATGCTTAGTGTGAGAGTAAAAAGTGTGTTGCTATGTCGTGTGGCCTAATATGTGTTAAATGTAGGAATTAGAGAAATTTTGAGTTGATTTGAGTGCAAGAACTCATAATAGACAACAAAGATATATTCTAGGAGGTTGTCCACCTCCTTAACTCTTTCAATCAGTCAAATATCCCCACTCTATCTCTCAAGAACTTAGTGTTGTTGGTAGCTAAGTAGGTAGAGTTCATTGGGAGTCAAGCGAGTGCAAGTCAAGGTAGAGTTAGATTCATCTATTCTTGAGTTAAGGAGTCAAATATAGCGGTTTTATAGGGAGATGTTGGTAGCCCCATTTTTTATAAATAAACATGTTAAGGAACTAATTAGGATTCAAAGTTTTATTGTAGCAAAGAGGCCATTGAGGTGAAGCACATTTTGTTGTTATTTTAATGATGCATTTGACACTTTTGGAATAATAATGAGAAGTTATGTTTTGATCCACCACTGAGTTGACTGAAAGGGTTGAAGCTCTTCCTTTAGGGCCCAACCCTAACAGCAGGGGTTCCTCTTATGTATCAATATTCGTATCCTAGAATGTTGATTAATTGGTTAAGTTTTTTCACCTTTCCTTTACCTTAGAATATTGATTAGGTTGCTTCTCATTCAGATTGCTTTTAGCATAGAGGGTTAATTAGTTGTTATAGTTCAATATAGTAGAATCCATCAAAAATTCTATGACTGTGCCCTCTATTTCATCTCCCTCATGGGATCATGATTAGAGGACCCCACTATCACATAACAAAAATATAGTGTGATTTCCTGTTCATTGCATTGATCAAGTTTTAGCATTAGTTAGATACCTATTTATGATTTCTTGGAAAGATTTGCATTTTTTATTTTTGTTCTCATGATGGATGTAGCTTAGAAGGTAGTGAATTTCATAGATCAAGTGCTTAGTATTAGTTAGATATTTTTTCGAAATGCAACTCATCTTTTCTACCTTGTCTTGTAATAAATTGCAAATGAAGAGAGAAATAGGTGCATGTGTTGTTGTGGGGATGTTGGATTTGTAGGTAGGGGAACCTTTCATCAACTGCATCTAGTAGATTTCAACACTCTTTTGATGTATGCCTACCACTTTTCTAGATCTCTATCTTTCGGTCACCATGAGCAACCATCTTCACCCAAATCTAGCCTTCCTAAAGTGTTGGGCTTGGCTAAGGGTGATTATTACCTTCCCTACACTTCCCACAACTTTCATACAACCTTCCAACACTTCATATCACCATTCTCACCTTCAAAACCCTCTAAGCCAACTTACTGTATCATTTCTAGACATAGTGTAGCAATACATGAATCTTGTAGCAACATCTTGTATCACACTTGTAGCAACTTGTTTTGACCCTATTTTGACCTGAAATGATAACTTATCTTAGTTTAGTAGTTTGACCCCTTGCTTGGACTGCATGACCAGAAGTAGCACCTAGACAAGTCCCTTCATTACATTTATTTTCCTGCAAAATTAGATATCATTAGTTCTTTCGTTTTTGAATTTGGAAATTAGAACTTTATTTACTCTCTAGTGTAAATTAGATAGTCAATGCATCCATTCTTGAAGTGTGAATTGGTAGGATGAACTTATGTTTTCAAGCAACACTATTAGCTAGATGATTTTGTGCAAGTTAGCATAGTTTCATTTCTGCAAATTAGCATAAGGATTGTGTCCTTTCATACCATTTACTTGTTGAGAGAATTCATTTTTTACTTGAAAAGCATTTAATTTCTCTACACTAGGATTAGTCTTCACATTCTAATTTTAGTGGTTAGTATTCTTTCACTTCAACATGGTCTCAATCCCTAATGATCAAGCGATACAGTTAAGGGTGGCATGAGTAGAATGATGCATCGACTATATATATAACATATAGCATTGTCATCTCTAATTTTGTATGAAACCTTGAGTTGATAAAGTAAATATTGAAGAGCCTCTAGAAGTTGCAGCACTCTTTGTGCAATACCAATAAGTTTGAGATTACCTTTATATTTATATTGATATAAAAAATCATATAAAAACAAATTTAGAATGTATAATAGAAAAACAATAATATATAAATATACACAATATTGAGAGTCTACATGTAAAGTAGATTTCTCTATAAGAGTAGCATAAGAAGAAGAAAAAAAATCCTACAAGTTTAGGCCAACGGAACAGACTTTAAAGCACATATTTTAAATAATAATGATACTACTTTTTATTCTTAGGAATGAATTCCTCTAGACTAACATTACGGATAGAATAACATAATAGAAGAGAGATAAGATAATAGAAAGTAATGATTGTCTTCATATAAACAAGTCTTCGTCGTTCATGAATAAACCAAAAAGTCTGAAGGGTATTTCCAGCCTTGAGAGAAGAACAAACTATGCATTCAGAATTAAAAATCCATAAAATATCATATGCCGTATAAGTTGTGAGGTGGAAGGTAAATGAATTCATAATACCTTAAATAATAAATATAAAAATACTATGCAACACTGGGTTATAAATCAAACATAATGATGAGAGAGGAATCCTATCGAAAGAGTAGTCAAGAACACATTTCATGGTCATTGAGTTACTTTGGAATTTTCTTTTGGAATTTTCTCTTGTAAAAGAAAGTGAAGAGAAAGGTGAGAAATATCTGTATCTATATAAACGTAGAAAAATAAGGAAATAACTAACTCTGAAGGTTCAGTTCTAATCTCAGTATATAAACGGTTAAACAAGAAGTCCTTTGTAATCTCAGTATATAAACGGTTAAACAAGAAGTCCTTTGTAATCTCAGTATATAAACGGTTAAACAAGAAGTCCTTTGTAGAGAAACTGGGAATCCTAGGTTCTGAAATGGGAAGAAAACCTTCTTGAAACCCTCACATGTATGAGGAAAATTTGTATAAAAATAGTGGATAAACTTAAAATAAAAATTGTTTTGTTATAAGAAAACTGCGATATATCTCTATTAAGTATGGGAAAGTGAAAATCCAAGAACAAAAGGAATAGTGTTGTGAATAAACTATAGCATAAACTGTGAATGGAAGGTAAATAATAAAGATAATAGAGAAGGACCCATTTTTCCTTCGGAAGAATTCAAACCACCTACTCATCCTTCATTTCATGAGTAAGTCGACAAAATCTAGTTACTTCTTCCTTTTGGAAAATTAGATGAACACATAAAGACTAGTTGCTTCAAGCTTTCGAGCAATCTCCCTGCTTACTTGAGGAAAAGAGGGAAAATAACAATATCAGTTAAGGAATAAACATTTCCAACTGTAACTACACTAGAAAAGTCAAATCAAAATATACGCAAAATCCATTTAAAGGATTTTACCTTTGGAAAAGACTCTGAAATAGCTCAGATGGAAAACAAATTCCTCTTGAAAGAGTATAGAGTCAACCACAATCGTGTGACAAATATAGACCATACAATATAGTTCAAATGGTGACTGTCCTTGAAAACTAGAGAGAAACTCTTGCCGCAGAGAATGACATGACCAAGAGGGTTTCAAGTGAAGTGAACTTGTGTTATCAAACCGAGGAAGGTCATTAAACCGACAATGAAACCATAAATTAGCATCGAGTGTTTATTAATCTACAAATCTTTCAAATCATAGATTTGGTTTGTACATATGTAGCGGTAAGGATGGAATGCCCGCTCAATCATTGAAACTTCCAGACAGAAAAATTGAAAACATTACCATCAAAATTATTAAGCGAATGATATCGCATTCAAACATGAAGGTCACCATTAACTTCTGTAAATACCCCTCTGTAATCAAATTCGAACGATGTTATATGCTTAGGAAGAGTCTCGAAACAGGGAGTTTATAGTGAAAAATTATTAAAATATGCACTGATGATAATTGTCGTGGAGAGGAACGTGTATATATATATATATATATATATTTGTATTTGAATATCAAACATTGCTTTAATTTTATTTCCAAAAGGTACAAATCCAAAATATGTCTCGTTATGAAATATTAAACCCCACCATATGTGAGCACTATTGTTTTATTAGAACGATTTTAGTGAATTTTTTATATAAAATGTGTTATCTATACTTGTAACCTATTAAATATTATCTTTTTTGGTTTCCTATGTCATATTCTAATTTGTTGATAGTGCTAGACTCACCAACATTTTAGGAATCTCACTTCAATGAATTCTCAGCTAGGCCTCACATCATTTGGAGTATGAGTCTAAGTAGTGGGTGGTAATGTTATACATTGACTGCGGAAAAATGCACATGAAAGTATGATAAATTTGGGTAACAAAAAGTGTGTGACCATATGGAGAGTAAGTGTGATGCATGGAGGTTCCAACACATGAAGGGAAAATGAAGTGTGCCCTTTGGAAGCCTTTAATAGTATCCATCTTGAGAGGAATACACGAGTGAAATGACATCACAAGGTAAGATGTTGAAAAGTCCACAAGTTGAAGTGATGAGTTAATATAACAACACACATTCAATAGGATTCCTACAAATGAAAACAAAATAGTTCATAAGCATATGCGAAAGTTAAATAACATACATTTCAAATCAAATAAACTATATCAACAACATATGCATCAAAGTGTGTTAACTATGATTTTATTATTATAAGTAAAATTTCCAACCATACATACACCATTGATGACCACTAGCCCCAATAGTTGAACATTATAGTCAAGAGCACTTGCGTCTTCAAAGAAGTATACTCGCTCTAAGCTATGGAGAAGCCAACCCTCTTCACAATACTCCTAAGCTCTTTTTAAACCTAAGCCTAGGTAAAATCTTGGCTCCCAAAATATTGTTACATGAGTTATGAAGTTCTATTTATAACAAGAAGGGTGACTCTTCAATTCCCCTTTGTGACGTTTCGACTACCCGCATGACTCTTCAGCTTCTTCAGCAAATAAAATATGACATTACATGATGACTTTTCATATTCCAATATTGACACTTAGAATTTCGCTTATAACATAATTACAAATAATTCCACTCAAACCCGTATGAGACAAAATAGTGTAGATAAAACTTTACATCCTAATGAGAAACAATAGTATGATGTTGGAGTTTGGTAGAAGTCTAGCTCAACAACCTCCACTTACTGCTTCTTGGTCACATATTAGTGCCAAGTTTGGTATTTTGTGATGATGTACCTAAACTTATTAACGGTGTCTTTCTAGAAACGGACTCTAGCCTTCATGGCATCCGGGTATACTGATGCATGAGAAACATATTTTTTACTTTGATAGGACCATCGATGAACTTCTGCATGTTGTGTGTTCAACACCAACTCTTCCCTTGTGGCTTCCTGTATTAGCTACTCTAGCTACTCTTGGAACTCTTGCTATAATTAGTTCTTGGGTTTAGCTTTAATGAGGGAACTGATTGATGGGATCTAGTGTGTTCCCATGAAAAAATCTAAAATACTATACAGCTGCACATATGAGGCTTATATGGTACCAATGATTGAGGTTAGCTTCTTGTTGTTTTGAATCAACATTTGAACCTTGGTTTTCTCCAACTTTTCTTGGGGCTTCATTTTCTTCACTAAGTCAATCACGACCCATTTGAACTTCATTTTCCACTTTTTTACTTAAGCAATGAAAGCTTGCATGTTTTTTAGAGTCTTAACAAACTCTTTTCTCTACTTCTATAGGCCATGCAAATAAACAACTTCTTTATGCATGAGAACAAACTTGTCATAGAGCTTCCACATGGTTTCTTCAAGTGTTGATAATTTAGCAAGTATCATTACTCTCATCTCCTCTAATGAAGAAATTGTATTATGCACTGCTTCTCGAAGTTGTGTTTCCTCTCGCCTAGAAGCCTACAATTTTTGTGCTAGTTCCTCATTCTCAATCGTAAAATACTGAACATTTGATATTGTTTCTCATGCATAGACAAAGATGGCTTCAGCAATGGTATTTGGATGCTTCCTTGTGTCCAACATTGTCACCCTTTTTCTTACGAATGCATATGACATGTGATCATCTGAAAATTTCTTCCTATGCACTTGTCCAATCCTATTTTGGAACTGATCAAATGATATATTATACACATCCATGACTGGATCATCATCAAGGGGAATAAACTCTCCTTGCTCTCTCGGGGCTAGCTCTACTACCGGAGGTGGTGGACACTGAGGGATGAATTGTAGTACTATTGGTAGTAAGTCAAAATCTTCATGCTATGTCTCCAGTTCCAACTCCAAGCTTTTCACCTTGATCAATTTTTCAATTATTTCATCAAGCTCGTGATCCAAAATATGCTCACCTTCATACTGAGTGGTTGGTTGTTCTTGTTCCTTAAACTCTATTTCCATTGTTTTTTGTGCCATCACATCTTGTATTGGTTCTTCTTCTTGCTTTTTCGTCTCTTCTCATTCTATCCTCCTCAACTCTTGTTCTTCCTTCAAATTCTTTTATGTCTCAAGCAACTTCAGTTCTACTTCATACAACCTCTAATTTTATTTCTTCCTCTGTTCTACTCTCTGCATCCTTTGCTTCCTCTTGACTTCTGCTTCCAAAGTTTCTTTCTCGATAATAGGATCTTCTTTCATTTAGCAACTTCTTTCTCCCTCTATATTGTCATCAATACTTCTCTTTCCCCTATCATGCACGAGATAGTTACCTTCTTCTACTATTTATGTTTCTTCTAGAACCATTATTGTTTATGGAGCAGTCTTTAAATTCCTTGTGATACTAACAAAATCATTGAGTTTGGAGGCATTGTAATAGTACCTCCAAGGATCCTCCTCTAGCTAATGAAATTCCTTGTTGATCCACATAAAGTAAAATGTCAGAAAATGGTCGTTAAAATATTGTGGGGATCATATGGGTTTAAGTCCTTAATGTAGAATCAAAATTTTAATATGTCCTTAGCCTCAACAAATGCAAATTTCAAGATCCTAATCTCGTATAATCTGATCCACAAAGGAAGACATGGTGCTTTCTTCTTCGTATGAAGTCTTGCTAACAACCCTGTAGCGAGGTGGTACGATACCTTTTGCATGATCAGTTTGTCAGTGGCATACCTTGCTAAGACATGTAGAGGCTTCCCTCTTCTAAACACTCTCCTAAAGGTGTCATCACGTGAGGCATACCAATTTATAATGTCTACTATTGCATCCATTTCTTCTCGAGACGTTCAAGGTGGATCTTGTTCAAGGATAATCTTGTGCATTGATATGACAAAGTGGTTAGTTAGTCATGCCATTAAGATAACTTCATTCTAAAAGCAACTTGCAATAGATATTCATGGAAGTCTCTCATGGAGTCCACATTGAGTTCATCCTGGGGAACTTCTCCTATGCATAAATTGCATCTAGTAAGTATGCTGACATATAGAACTTTAGTCTCTCATCCTTGGGTGGATTTTGAGCCTCATATACATGGGACTTCAACTTTCGAGCCAACATACTTGACTGGTTGAATGGCCTCCCATCACTTACCAATTGGTCCAATAAGACTACCCACCCTTTAGGAAAGGTTTATGTGCTCTCTTGACCATATATTCGGCAAGTGAAGATAATCAAGAGCTCGCAATCTTTTATGGGGGAATTTTTCTTGTACGCATGAGTTTGTGTCTATCGAAACTTCGATGGCTCTTTCACCCAGTGCTTGGCAATGTATCTTATGTTCATGTAACTGTGGGTGGCATAGAAAGGTGAGTCCATGCGATTCATTGGCTTAGGAAAGTGATACATTTGCTGAAAGTATTTTTCCCTGAAGGTCGAAAGATCTTTCCTACTGGCACTTATCAATTTTATAGTCTGGTCATTTGTATGTGAGACAATATAACTAATGATGTCTGTACATGGGAGGGATGGATACATGCATGAAACCTTGTGTAACCTTAACTGTTGCATGCTAAGATAAACCTGTCGGTCCTCTAAGCCTTCCTCAAAAGTAATTTGCAAAATTATCTTTGATCTGTTTCCATGTCAATGTTGTTCTCTTCATTATAAACAAATGAGTATCTGCATACACTGGTAAATCAATTGATGTTTACTCAACTTCTTCCCCAATACTTCTCTCGATGGTTTCATTTGATGCGAGACTCTTGGATGCCATGTTTACTGTGATTGTTGGAGAGATGCTCAATAACCTTTGTACTTGTAGGATAGAGATGAAACTCATGGGAAAAAATGTGAGTTTAAAGAAAAAAAATCAAGGAAATTTCATGTAGAAGGTCGAGAGCTAGATTTGAATGACTATGCGTTTCTCTTGAGAAGGGGGGCTTGTTGACTATGGAACTTCATACTACATAGTACCAACAACAAAGGTGGAAGCTTGATAACCAGAAATCTTCAAATGCACAATCTCGATGGCCATGCTTATAGACTACATCATGGAATGACATACTAAGGTGGAGCAAGCTTAGACAGTGCATTGTGAAATTCCAGAGGCAAAGCTTAGGGATTGAGCCTCTAGATTGTGCAGTGCCAACTATGAAAAGTGAGATTTGACCAAGACAAACCCAAAATTTCTCAAGGGAACTATGAAAATCAAGAATATCTAAGATATAGTGTTAAGGTGAGTGTATATTTGAATAAGTGTCGATAGGTGCATGTGAATCGAGTGCAACAATCGATCAAATGGAAGGAAAATGAATTAGGTGAGGGGAGCAACCACAATAATGACCATTGGTGCAAAAAAATGAAAAATAATGCAACACTTGGGAAAGTCAATCTATAACTTAAAATAAAACTTCTACAAGTTAAAATTCCATCAACTATGAAGTGAAACAACACTCACAAAAGACAAATGACAAAAAGTGATAGAAAAAGTGGCGAAAGACGACAAAAGAAAAGCTCACCTAGAAAATAAATGAGGATCATATCAAAGGTTCCTTGATCTTATCAGGAATTCAATAGTTGCAAATTTTAATGTGAAAATGAGTTGTAGTAGCATCAATTAAATAGATTTGGATAAATTAGAGTTTATGACACACGTGGTTAAAATCAAGGAAAAGGATGCAATTGGCAAAAGATTCTAAGAATAGTGCAAGTGCCTCCTTTGGAATACTAAAAATAAATTAGTATATTTTAGGGATGTTTTTTTTTTTTTTCACTTTCTAGGGAAACTAACCATGTAGACTGTGAGGAAAGACAACACAGTCCCAAGAACTAGGCAACTTTATGTCCTAGTGCACTGTGCAGCTTCTCAACTCAATGAAAGTTGCATAAATTTCAGGCTTAGTGTTGGGTTGCTTCCTCATAACTACATTTTATGAGCTCAATTCTCATTGGAAGTTAGGAGTGTGCAATTCCCATTATTAAGGCTGGTTACATTGCAAGATTGCGTAGTTTCTAGGGGCAAGATGAGAACTGCTATGGGACCAAATTAGGAGATCTCCTTATGAGTTAGAAAATCTAATAAGTAATAAAACACAAGACAAATTGAAAATATAAGTCTTAGTTGAAGCACGAATACCTGTATTAGTCTGATATGAGTTTTTGTGGTTAAGAATTAAAGCTCCAAAATCGAAACATATGCCAAAATTTGGAGGGTGGTTGTATCTGCTACAACATTAGAGACACACTAGTAGAAATCCATCCCTCTAAGTGGACCTTGTCTCATTCAAAGTGAGTCTAACTCTTTGAGAAGTATTGTTTAGTTCTTTTATTATCCTAGCTTCTTCACTTAGCTTGTGTTAAAGATGTAGTCCCTCCTACAATTCACTTCATCAAAAACACACATACCAAGAGAAGCCAAACTGAGTTCTTTAGATTAGGGATGAGTGGTATAGATCCACAAGTAAAATTTATTGTCATAATTTTAGTTTCATCTCTAGTTATTCTCCACTTCCAATAGGCCTAGACAGTACCTTAATGCAGTCACTTCCATACACACAAGTATTTATTCAATTCTAGCAATCCTAGAGATTACCCCATGGAGTTAATTGCTTCACCTATTTGCACATGAAGCCTTTCTCTTCTTTTTCCCTTTATTTCATTTTTCATTTTTTTCATTTTTTATTTGTTCAAAGAACCGTACATAGGAACTTGTTTATTTGATGAGCCAGAAGAGGGATCCCAACCTATTTAAAGCAAAATAGTTCATCCCTTAAGGGAAGGATATTTATATATACATTTCACATACGTGTTAGAGTTTCCCCCCTCTCTTTACTCAACTTGACTTAGTTGACAAGGGTTAACCAAAAAGAAGAAACTGATTATAATAGTCAATACTAGTTAAAAGTGTAATAATATAATTTCACCATGACTCTCTCTAAAATGAACGTATTTTCCATCAAGATATCATCGACTAAAAGAAATGCAATATTCACATAAAGAGAGGGAATAAATAGATAACCAAGCATTTATAACAGTAAAATTTCCTCTTGAACTTTAACTTGCTTGTCTAAGAGGCTAAACATGGTTTCATCTGAATGCTAACATACAACTGCAAAAGAAAACAAACCAAAGGAATGAAGCTGGGTAAAGTAAAAAAAAGTAGGGAAAATCAAAGAAACAAACAAGAAAATAAATCATGAATTCTACTCCTAACCTAAACGAAACATAGGCCAACTTACGTAAATTGATACTTTGATTGCAGTCGTTAGGGCAGTGGCTAGACAATGTAGGTGAGAACATGTACATCAAGTAGGATATACAAGAAAACCAACAAAAAAGAAATATAAGACAATACCATAATTTCTGAAGCTAGAATGAACATATATAAAAGTAAAAATGAAAAGCGCATGAAAGGAATTTTTCTTATGTACCATGGTTTTCAAACACATTTCGAGTTGACGGTAAGAAGGTACACAATTTTGACCTTGGAATACGAGCAAACATGAAGAAGAAGAAAATTTCTTCTATGCAATAGTGCTTACTACATATGACTCCTCCAATGATTGAGTGATAGGATTGTGTGATACAGATGGAGGATGAAAAAATTGTAAGATAGACTAATTTTCAATGTGAACAAAAGAGTGATGAGTGGCCTCGAGAGGTTCATCGCATTGTAATAATAAGTGGAACTGATCTAACGACTACAAGGACCTAACATAACCATCATCTTGGGCTGAATTGCATCAATAGCTTGGGGAGGTTCCAATTCATTAGAGATGGATAATCAAAGATTGGTAGCTTGGAAAGATCAACAATACAAGAATCATAATCGTGATCAAATGAGTGAATGCGAATATCACGACAGCCATGATGAGAATGTCCAAGATCACGACTAGATTCATCCTCAGGATCTAATGAATCGTAAAGAGGGGATGGTGGAAAATTGGAAATTTCACCCTCTATGTTTCTGTAAAGTTAATATCAGAGGTTGGGTGGATCAAGGAAGATAAATTTTTCATCTCCTCATTTAGATGAAAATCTAGCATTCTAGGTTCTTTGGAATGATCAAAAGTAGTAATATCCAAAAATGAGTGCTTTCAAGATTGAACAGTAATGGCATAATCATGGAAAAGGTAAAGGTAATGTGGAAAGGGTTCAGACAAAAGGAGGTCATCCTTCACTTCGTATTCTTATTCATATTCCCACACATACCCATCAACACAAGAGGGATTTGAGATAGGGAAACACAACTCACAAAAATCAAGAGGACCTAAGGGACAAAAGGATGGACGGCGAGAATATAACACTCCATCACATCCATGAGAGTCATAGTCCAACTCTGTGTTGAAATTCTGAGTAACTGGGGTAGGAGGAGACAGTGCTAGATCAACAGGTGAATTCTCAACTTCTCCCACCTCGACTTGCATAGCTAGATATATTTTATGAGAAAGGGATAGATGGTTACGTGGGACAACAACCTTGTCAATCTGAAATTTAGAATCCCTAACACTGAGGTATGTTGGGAGAGGTTAGAAAGATTCTAACTGGTGTGGATTTTTATAAATGTGAACAAGATATTCAAATCTTATTATTTGTTGAAAATTTCCTACAACCACAAGCTATATGAAAAATTAAAAGTACTTGAATACTTTGACATAAAAAATTTCAGTTATAATCTCGTTGCAGAAGCCAAGAAGGTTCCTGAATTCCTTATTCCCTAATTGACAAACCAAGCATGGTTTTATCGGAAATTCCTAAAGGTAATATGAATAATTGAAGGAATTTTTGACATAATACTAACATGGTTGAAAACATGTGAATGAGGTATATGTCATGTAGGTGATGCTATGGACATTGGTATGGTATACGTATAGGTGGTATTGTGTACAAATGATACATATGATACCGGTATGGATACATGTATTGCACCATAATACATGTATAGTTGTATCTAATGCACACTATGTGTAGGTGCACATGAAGGAACTTGGTGATTTCTTTTTAAGGAAGCCGATCCAGAGTGTGTACAGAGGTAGGATAATATATGACATGTATAGTTGTCTCTAATGCACACTATGTATTGCATGATAATATATGACATGTATAGTTGTATCTAATGCACACTATGTGCAGGTGCACATGAAGGAACTCAGTGATTGCTTGATAAGGAAACTAATCCACAGTGTGTACAGAGGTAGGATAAAAGGTGGAAACTAAGAATTGGTATTGGAAATTAAGGATAATTATTCATATTTTTCTTCAGCCATAGTATACATATGACATATAGTTCTAATTTATGTTGCTTATAAATGGGGTTTTTTTTTATGGTTATGTTGAGCTAGCTTGATATGATATTTTATACATGTGATAGTCAAAAGTACTAGTTTGACTTGTTGTGACTAACCCAGGGAAACTGCAGGAAGCAAGTGTTTGGCAAGAACACAAAGGCATTGGAAGAATGTAGTGGAAAAACATAAATTTCCTCAAATACAATGAACATGAAGAATCATATTTAAATGGTGGGAAACACAACCCTTAGTTACTCAAATAATAGTATTGAATATCTAGTTATGATATTAACCGTGGTAATCAAAGTTGAGTCTCTACATCTAAAATATGTCACAAAATGGATTCAAAAAAATGCTACAAGTAGCAATGGTAGAAGATGTGCTCGTAGAACTCCTTTCTAACCGATATATATCGGAAGATCTGTATGAGATGGCAAGTCTTTGGGAGCATGTAAATTCAAAAACAGTTACTAATGAACAAAGAAATAATATTGTAATATGTAGTAATACACAAGGACAATGTAAATTTAAGGGGGGAGTACGTAACACCCCTCCATTGTATGCAAAACTATTCTAACCTAAGCTAAGGAAAGATAGGTCTAATGTGTAACAAGAAAAGTAAATACTTTATTATGAAATAAATAAAATAATTTAATCACTTGGAAAAGCGAGACACCAAGAGATGAGATTCTTGTCAAATCCCATTGGTGAATGGAAAGGGATAATTCTTTCATGATAAGACTTTAGATCCAACTATAGGTAATCTCAATGGATTGGATATAAATATCCATTAAGCTACATATTTGAAGAAGGATGCTAAGCTAAGAAAAACATGAAAGCCTTGTGGGAGAGAAAGACAATGTTTATGAAGAAAAATCTCGCAGGAGATAAAGGTGAGCGTTTTTTGGAAAAGCTTAGGAAAATAGATAAAAATATTCATAAAAGCGGGATGCCATTAATGGAAACCATATCATGAAAGAGAGTATTCAATACCCATGTAAGAGATCAATGGGAGGCATTTGATCCATGGCAACAATTTTTAGCTCAGCAGTGAAATGGCGACAACTAGTTCTAGGTTGGCTGGCGGTGCTAGGTTTTCCAAGTGAATTTGTTCAACTAATATAGTTGCTTCAATTAATTTGATGCACTATATGCAGCCCTTACACTTTATGATATTGCATCTTTAACCTTATGAGTACAATTTCCTTATGCTATCGTCTGACTCATTACCCTTTATGTTGCCAAACTTTTTAGTGTATGAGCATAATTGCATGAATAAGCTTTGATCATGAGATAAAGGAATAATGGTGAATAGTTTTGCATGAGACAACTAGGTGTGAGGAATAATTATGTTTTAAGGTGTGAAATTTTATAGCCGGTGATTGAGGTGGATTATGTTATGCCTTATGCATCATGGGATGAATTTCATCCCTTAAGGCTCATTTAGTTAATAATTCTTAAAGCCTAATATATATATATATATATATATATATACACACACACACACACACATTAACATATATACATATGTATGTATGTATGTATATATGTATATATATATATATCTATGTGGGTGTGTGTGTGTCTATATATATATATATATATATAATATATATATATATATATATATATGTATATATATATATCAACAATACATTCGACTATACCAGTAGGAATATGAGAAAGCTAGGTACTGTGTATGCATGTTAACATTTTATTTAATGCTCAAATGGTGTTAGCAAAGGACTAAAACCTAAATTCATAATCTTATCATGTTGAATGCACACAACAGATTCTTCTTCTAGGTTGTAATGGAACCACGTGAAATGTTGAAGGGATTATTTCTTAATGTAGTAAATAAATCTAATAATGGAACCTAAATCAAGCTACAACGTATTTATGACAATGTCTCCATTAATGCTTGTGATGAATCCTCAAAGGAATGAAACCCAAATGGACGATATTGAATGATCATGATTGATTATTTCCTCTGTGATGTGATGCATGCATGAGTAGAATTGCTTGTGTTAACTTTGTTTATGAAATAACTATATGGACGCATGTGAAAAGTATTGTATATATATTTAATCTAAGATAAATTTAGTGAAGGAACATCATTTTTGGGTTTTAATACTCAGCCAATGAGGCATCCACCAATGATATTTTGCAACATATGGATCTTGATAATAGTATTTACAATAATAAAAAATACAATACTAATAACAATTATACTAATGCAATAGATGATGAGGATGATGATAATAATAATAATAATATGAATTTTTCAAAATATGATAATATTGATAATGCAAATAATAATGATATCAATAATAATGAAAAGAATAATAATAATATTGTTGCTCATTGTAATAGGGTAGTCAATCTTTCTAGTTTTTCATTTCCCACTACGGTCTATAGTCCTCTAGAAAAGGGATTAAATTTTTCGCTTGCTCCTGGAAAGACCCCAATAGAAGATATTATGTGTGATGTTGTGTTTGGGATTAGGGGCCTACCGAATAATATTAAGCACACAATTAACCAAGACTACATCGTTTTCGTTAGGAAAGTGAAGCCCCCTAGGAACAATATTAGGAAGGATGAATTTGATGCCCTTATATCCTTGAAAAAGAACAAGGTCATCATTGTTCTTAAAGCTGACAAAGGCCACGCAGTGTTATTATTGGCAAAGAGGATTATAATAGGAAGATGTTGGATCACATCTGTAATAGTGCTAGCTATATGAAACTTAATAAGAATCCCCTAAAACGGATCTATAGAACAATCACTCTAACTATTAAGTCTAGTAGCATTGTTGGCACCCTTTGCCGCAAATTTATTGAGAGTAGCTTGATAACTCCAAGTATATATGGGCTTCCTAAGATCCATCACGAAGGGCCACCTTGGAGACCCATTTTCAACACCATAGGAGGGCCATCCTACCTCCTCGCCAAATCCCTAGCCCTAAAGCTTAAACCCCTTGTTGGCCTTATAGAATCATCATGGAAGACTCTTCTTCATTTTTCAATGAGTTAAAGGGCATAAATTTTGATCGTGGAGAAAATCTTGTTAGTTTCGATGTCGTCTCCCTTTACACTAACATCCATATCAAGGTGGCCATTGAAGTCATCAATCGCCTCATTAATCCCCATACCACTAAATTAGTAGATATTTCTCTTAATTCTAGTTTTTTATGCTTTGATGGTGAATTATATGAGAAAACTTATGGTTTTTCCATGGGCTCCTCCTATCCCAAATTGTTGCTAATCCTTTTATGGAAGACTTTGAATCCAAGGCTTTGGCCTTTGCCCGATTCCAACACAAGCTATGGAAAATATTTTTGGATGACCCTTGTGTCATCTGGCCTCATGGCCAAGAAAATTTAGATCAATTTTTCTAACATCTCAACAATCAATCTATCTCCATACAGTTTACTATGGAGTAGGAAGTTGATGTGTGCCTACCTTTTCTTGACGTTCTCATTTCGAAGAAGGATGATGGTTTTTTCTCCCTTTTATAGACATATTTGGGCACATCAACCCCAAACTTATATGTCGATGTATTAGGGCTCATCAACCCCTAAAAGAGTTTTTTCATACCCTAAAGGAACTTAGTCATCTAAATACATCATTCCCCAACAGTTCCATCTGAGAAATCATCCAGAAACTGCCTAAATTGAACCATACCGACTACTCCACTGGAAAAGTGCGATGCATACTGAGTGGTACATTGCAAGGGTATGATGCATATTGTTTATGCCTTCTATAGGGTGCAATGCACAAGGATGGAAAAATGTCTAGGACAGTTTATTAGTTGGTTGCTCATGGAATCTTCTAGAAACTTCTCTTGTGCCACTTACCTCTCTGAATTCGCCGACAGATGAATAAGGGATCTAGGAAATCTCCAATCCCTTCTCTTGTGGAACCAATTGTAATAAGTTGAATGACACTAATCAAACCCCATATATGAATCACACCCTTGCAAACATCTATAAATGGATCCATCATCCAAGAGACTAGAGGCTGAATGGTTGTGAATTGCAAGTAGGTGTTGTTAATTTGTGATTGAAGAGAGAGAATTGTATTCTTGTTGGGGTGATCTTGCTAGTTCATGAGGTGAAGAAGGATTGATGATGGGAGAATGGTGTTGGATCAAATAACTGGGTTGTAATTCTCCTTATTATTAATAAATTTCTTTAGGATTTTTCCCACTTGATTGTGTAATTGTGAATGCTTTCATTTGTTCATTATATATATGATTTTATAATGTTTATGTTGTGATAGATCAAGATGCTTTGATAGTTCTTTATTGTTGTACTTGTGCAGGTACTCTCCAAGTGTGTCAAGTACGCAGAGGAGTTAGTGGATCTACCAAAGGAGAGAGAGATCAGGCAAGGGATCAAGCACAAGTTCCAGGTTGGTTTCTACTATCTTTTTCTTATTTGTTATACATAGGAAAGATCATTGAATTGCTTTAAATTGTTTTTTCTAGGGTAGCTACCAAACCTAGAGGGTTAGTCGTTCAACAACACACTAAGTTTTCCAGAAACACTCCCACCAGGTATTTCAAAAGAAAACTCATACTAAGGAGTATCTTCATGCCAAGTCTCGTCATTTCCCTGCTCAAAAGTTTAGTGTTCTCAACATGCTAGCTACTCGTGCCTTGAGAATGTCCAATTAAAGCCACCTTTATAAAGAGAAATACCATTTCCTTAATGTTTTTTTTAATAATAGGTACAATAGGCATGAGGGTCTTAAAGCTTTCCTTAAAGCTAGTATTTGTCCCAAGTTTAAGGAAGACCTTAAAGATCGAATCTCATGGGTGCATCTGCCTTTTATCTAGGGGACTGCTGACACGATTGCGAGAATCTTGAGGAAGCATAATGTTCCCTCGACCTTTAGATCCCTTATCACCATTTTTGGCTCCTTAAAATCTGTACAAGACCAAGTTGACGCTAAGGATATGAATGTTGTATATGTTATTCCATGTTCTTGTGGGACCCCCTACGTTGGTGAAACTGGGAGCTCTATTAATCTGAGGATTCATGAGCATGTAGCCGACATGAAACATGGGAGGACCCAATCTTTAGCTTTGGCAGAACATGGAGAGAACATAAAGCATTATATTTGCATTAAGGATGCCCATGTTATTGCTACGATTGCTCCTTTTCATTACCATAAGTTTAGGGAGGCCATTGAAATTGAAACAGGGCTGAGGAATCTTAGCATGGATGGCGGCTGAAAAATTAGCAATTGTTGGATCTGTTCCCTTTCCTCTTATCCCCACCTTTTTGTTGCTTTTTTTCTGGTTTTATTTTTATTTCCTCGTGTCTTGAATTGTTTCGATTTCCTCGGCTTTGGGTCTCTTCTCGTCCCCACCTAGGGTCTCTTGCTTCCTCTTTGTTCCTTTTTTTCTTGATATATATAAATATATTATTATAAATTATATTATAATATATATATATCTATTTATATATATTATATATAGATTATTTAGATCATATAATTCTTTAATAATAGTATTAATATAGTTTGTAAATATATTTTATTGTTGAAATTTTAAAAGAAGATAATAATTATTACTTAATATTTTTATTGGGTATAACTTCCTACTTCCACAATGATTCATATTGTTATAGATTCATTTGTTTAGTAGAAAAATTTTACTAAATATATTTTTAGTTTATTAATTAATAAATATTAAATATAAAAATAGATAAAGTTTTCATTATATATTATATTTAATTAATTAAATTAATCAATTAATTAATAAATAAAATTTCCCCTAGCTGTTGGTCGAGCCAAAAGTCACCGTTTTTGTAAAAGTAGCAGTTTCTTTCTAGTAGTTGGAATGATCTGTCTTTCTGTTTAACTTGTTGCCATGATCTCATTCTTCATCTTGTCAAACCACACTTGTTCATTCTAAAATGGTCGATAAATCAATTTTGATATAATTATAGCTGAAAACATGTCTCAAAAAATTAAAGTTGTTTGGAATTGAAATAAGTTTAAAATATATAATTTAAAAAAAAATCAATAAATTAAGTAATTTTAAAATATATTATTATATAATAATTCTGAGTAAATTTAACATTTATTGGATGATGGAACGTGCAGGCGAATACGAGTAGGGCCTTGTGTCTGCAATACGAGACACTGTAGCTGGCAGCGTTCAACATGAATATGTAGGTTGTAAATCAGCTTGGTCGCTCTACCTTACCCTCTGTCTCTGCTACCGTAACAAGGTTTTACCAAGTTACTTCGCTTGTAACTATTATGTAAAAATTATTTATTATTTAAATTTTATGTTTATTATTTAATTTTAGGTTGATTAGATGAAAGGGAACGGTCATAAGATCATGCCCTTCCCCCAAGGGTGCCCATGGTGGTATATAAGCCAGGAATCCCCATTGTAAACAATCATCATCAATCAATTATATATATATATATATATATCAAAGAAGCTTTCACATCATCTAGTATCAAAGTTCGTCAGTTCTCTCGACACTCCGCTACACATTTTCTTTGTTGTTTTGCAATCGGTCATCATTCACCAAGTCATTATTCATCAACCCTATCCGATATTCCTTGCCAGTCTATTGTACACGTCCTCACCATTAACCCGTCGCCGCTCCGTTTGTTCCACGACCCCTTCCACACTACTCTCCCGTCATTTTTTTTTAACATGGTGTCCCTCCACGTCTCGCTTTGCCTCCCTTTCTATGTCCACCCTACCGCATCTTCTGTTGTCTTCCCCGCTCTCTATGTGTCATCCACCCTCCTCCAATCTATAGCTACCATTGTCATTATCCACTGCAATGATTCTCGAATCTGTTATTCCATTCCGCATCAAACACCTCATGTGTGTTGTTGCCATCGCTCTGCCTCATTCTCATTTCCACCATGTGTCTCACCCCTCATCAACCATACTTCTTCCCCAACACTCCATGCACCATTCTGTCCATGCTATCGAACAGAATAGTCGTGTTTGTTCGTCATTCATATTAATCTTTTTTTCATCATATATATATATATTATAATATATATAATATAAATATATATAATATATTATTATATATATATATAAAAAGTTATTTATATAACATTATTAAACTATTTATATTAAATTATATAACATTATATTATTACAATATCTTATTTATTTATATATAAATATTATATCTTTTAAAATATATATATAATATATATATATATATATATATATAAATGAAACAAAAAAAAAATTTAAGGTGGCAGATAAATACACACCCCCACAAACTCACTCAATGTCGACAATGACAATGACTGGTTTCCAAAAAAGATTGGTTGACGCAGAGCACAAGATGAATAACAACACTGATGAGGTCAATAGAAAATTAGATGATTTCTAGAACAAGCTTAAGGGGTAGGCTGACGATATCAAAAGGCTTCACGATATGAGAAATCGAATAGAAATACAGATGGAGCATTATCGTGTCCAATCAGACATGAATCAAAAAGAGACCTTAACATTGTTGAACCTATTAGTGTCAGTCTTTGAAGCCTTCCACCAGTGATCAAACATGCACTTACAAAGTGGTCTTAGGATGTCAAATTCAATTTTTTTCATTTCACTGAGTCTTCAAGTAAAATTTGGTGACTAGGTATTAGGTCTAGGATTTGTTTTCACTCCTTTCAAATTTTTCCAAGTATCGGTCCATGTCACCATTCAGATAAGTGTACCATCATTCAAAGGGTTTTCATCATCATTTTAGGTTCCAATGGGTCATTCTACACCTTGTTCGTGTTTCAGTTGTACTTGGGTAAGGCTCATTTCCCTCTCTTAGGGTTTTGAAGGTAATTTCTCTTGGATGGTCAAATCATCAGCAAAACTTGTATCCTTATGTTAATATACCTTTCCCTATCCTTAATGTACCTTATTAAGTACTTCCCATCACTGATATCCCTCAAATTCATCATTTACCCACAAACCCTAGCTTCTTGCCACAATTTGACAATTTTCTAGGCTAGGCCTGTGTTTTTCCCTTTTGGACCCCTTCCCCTCACTCAATATTTGAAATATCACCTTCCCCTACTTCCTAACATCTCTCCCTACTTTCCAAAATTTTCTCAAGAATTTAGAAGCCCCTTATCTAGTTCATTTCACTTCATTTCGACAAATCCCCTGTTCCACACATCGGGATAGGTTTTACTCAAGTGATGTTTCTAAGCATGATAAAATGAATTTGGAAAATGTGAGATTGGTTTTTGTCCACAATAGGCCAAGGAAGAAAAACCTTCTTCATGTTTTACACAGGTGTCATGGTTTTAGAGAAATATCAAAAATAAAGTTGCCTCGGGAGTGTTGCTGCACCTGTGGAGTGGCCTTGGTAAAATCAAGATTTCTCCTAGCCTGGTTGGCCAAATGACTTACTTGATGAGTCAAATGATAACTAGACACACATATATTTCCAATGAGATATCATGAGCTCAATTTGGAGTTTAGGAAGACCTTCAAATGTTGACTGCAACAGAACTCTGCATTTAGGCAGCGTCATTTTTCACATTTTGACCAGTCTTGGGAGATTTTACTTTTGACAGGGAAAATGAACTCCAAAGTAAAAAATTCGAGATGTTTTAGAAATTATACTCAATAGGATTTGCAAGGAGCTATCCTGCGTCCAATTTGGACTTTGGGAAGGCCTCCAAAATTAGTCTACAAAAAGGCACTGTGCACGTGTCAGCTGGCGTTGCACACCTATTGAGTTCCAGCAGTGTAAATTTACACTGGCACTGTGCGTTAAAATGGCGCTATGCACCTGTTGGGGAAGGCTAAACTCATAAAACTTGCCAAAAACACCTCCAAATCTATATAATTCTTATTCCAAGTAAGTACAGTCCTCCACCTTGCTAAAGAAAAGTTGTTGCTTGGTTTATTGAGTTCTGTGGTCTCATCTAAAGCAAACCCTAGTTGTCTTCGAATTTCTTCTTAAAACCCTAAATTGATCACTAAATCACCTCTCATAAGTTGTAAAACATCTATTTTTGCTCTCCTATTCCATTTTTCACCTACTTTCCTAAGTCCCCTCCCCTATCCATAATTCAATAGAGCCCATTTCCCAAAACCCTACCCTCCATATAAAACGCTATCCCTATACATTATTCCCAAACCCTAACTCCCAAATCCTACATCTTCGCTACTCCTACTTCCCTATCAAAACCTTATCCTACATTCTAAAACCCTATTCACTCCCCTCATTCCCCTCATTCCCTAAAACCTTAAAACCTCCACTGCCTCAAGCACTCACATCCCCATACACCTCACTTTCCTTGTATTTCTAAAATATCTTCATACTCATCTTCTTCCCACTACAAATCCTTCATCTCACATTAGCTATCACATCACCAAAACCCATGAAGAGAGATTTTATTCTGATTAAAGAGGATGTCATTGACTTGCGTTCTTAAGGCTCAAGGATCAAAGACATGATTGTCAAAGAGAAAGAGGCTGAGATACAGACCTGATCAGTTAAGCTTGAGAGAGCTAAATGGGTCATTAGCTACCTTGAGCAAGAAAAAAATTAGCTTACTAACAAACAAGACCTCATGGAGCTGTAAATCATCAAAGAAAATCGGAAAAGGGCCAAGAAGGCAAAGGTCAAGTTGACCTCCATTGAACAAGAGATAGGGAATGACCAGGAGTCTTTCTTGGAGAAGGTGAACATGCACTTGGAGAGGTTGCTTGAGAAGGAAAACAAAGAGAAAAAGATGCTTCACCACATGGCCTACCACTACCTAGCTCAGAACAAGATTAGTAATGCAAGGACAAAGAAGCTAAAATCCAAACTAAGAAGAATTTTGAGGAACACGAAAGAGAAAGATAAACTTAAAATATTGGTTGAATAAACTCAAAATCTTGGGTGAAGCATCATTGGCTCAAAAAAGCACCTAACAAGGATCCCTCATGCCAAATTTCAAGAAATTTTGAGCAATTTTTGTGATTTATGAATTTTGAAATTAGAAAAACTGGTTTTTCCAATAGATGCACAGCGCCATTGGTGTTGCGCTTTTGATGCGGACATCCTCTTGCAAAATGGCTTACATATTTGGAATCAACATGGAAAAATAAGTTAACTTAGAAATATTGAGAAATTTTGGACAAGGTCTTGGTCACCAAAAGGGCAAAAAACACCCAAAAAGTGCCGTCTCTGCCACTTTTTTTCCACACAGGAAGCAGCCTAGGGAGAATGAACTTTTGGAGAGGCAAATGAGCTCCAAATTAGAAAAATCAAATTGTTCCAAAAACTAGATCGGCAGGGATTTCCAACAAGCCAACTTACACCTGATTTGGATACTGGGAAGGCCTCCAAAACAAGCCCTAAAATGGTGCTACGCATTAAATTTTGGCATTGCACATTAAACTGATTTTGCCAGTTTTGCCTAAATTTCCAGTTTTTTCCTACTTTTCTTGGAAATTGATTTTTGCTCATTCCTTGGTAAATGTATGCATGGTAAATGATGAAATTGATGTAAATATGGATGAAAAATACCTCATAGGATAGATACATCAAGTTTCAAGTGGTTTTGATGATGAATGAATTGGTTTCCTAAGTTTTAGAGGCAAGTTGTTCCACTGCCTACTTTTGTGTTCCTAGTTTAGATATGGTTGAAACCACCTCTCTTCTCATGGATTCGACCCGTGATAGCTAGCTTGAGTAGTTTCCTTACCTATACCATGTACTTTTTGATTCATTTGTAAAGGTTGGACTCTTGTGGAAGCTCTAAGCTCTATTGTATATCTCTATAGCAGTTGGCAAGGAATAAAACCAGGTTTCACAGCTATTTTTGTGGGATTCTTGTGATGTTGAGTTTATGTATTGTTTCTTCTTTGTAATGAGTTTTTCTGATGTTTTATATTTATCCACATCTCTCTCTCTCTCTCTCTTCTAAACTAAATGAATCAAGGTGAATAAACAAAATACACTAATTTACAGTGCTTTGTCTTGGGAATGCATTTGGTTTTCTGTGTTTTTCAACAGTTTGAAGGGTATTCATGCTCCTCATGCCCTCTTCAACCCCTCAGTAGTCTAAATATACCATCTTAACCAATTTCTAGTACATAAATCCTTTGTCTACCTCACCCTACAGAACATATTTGTATCCCTGATTTGATTTCCCAAACCCAACCTGCTTGCTCCGTTTGATCCAACAACCAATCATCAAAATCAACCAAAAATCTTAGAGCTACTATACCTAGCCTAAAATCTAATTTCAATTCAGTCATCTCAAGCTGTAATTGCAATCATCCTAACTGAGATTGATAAGGAGAGATCCCTCTCCCGAACTAGTAGGGCTAGCTACCAGGTTAAGCATGGTTTGTGGTTATCCTAGGATTGCCTCCCTTCAGCCTGAGGTCGATCTAGGCTTTAACAGAACCTTATGTGTAAAAAGATGAAGTTTACACCCGCATAACTACTACAAGAAGATGAAGAAAATCAAGAGCACAACTCATTATATTCAACGAAATCAACAGACTCTCAAGGAAAAGCTGAAACCCCAAAAAAATCAACGACACCCCACTAAGAAATGAGTAATGCCACTCTTACAAAATAAGAAAATCTGGGATACCTTTACTAATCAACACCCCTTTTTCGCTCAACCATTAGCGACATACCGCGAAGGGCAAAAGTCGAGATGCCCAAATTCAAAGGAAATGAAAAAAACAATGTTGCATGGATAAATGAAGTAGAAGAATACTTTGAGATATATGACATAAATGATGATCATGAAAAGCTTCGGCACACATCCATGAAAATGGAAGTGGAAGCATATAATTGGTATATGTGGCGGAAAAATACAACACACATCATTAGCTGGACAAAATTTAAGGATGCATTCTTTAAAATATTCCGAGATGTAAAGGAAGAAGAGTTCTTTTCAAAACTCATCAAATTACGACAAAAAGGAAGTGTGGACGAATACACTCAAGAATGGGAGACCTTAGTAACACGAGTACCTAGATTATCAGAGTCTCGTCTAATTCAATCATACGACTCGGGATTCAAAACCCATTTACAAGTAGAACTTCAGATGCATGACATTACATCAATAGAACTAGCAAGACAAAAAGCAAAAATGGCCGAAAAAAAAATTGAACAAATATTTTGGTCAAAATTGGAGAAAACATATTCAAGGTGAAGAATACTCCAGTATGTGGACTCAAATAATACAAGATATGTTCCACCACATCGTCGTGAAGATGAAAATCTAATGTTGAAATGCAAAGGATAAAAGAAGGTAAATGCAAACACTGTGGTGAGAAGTGGGACCCCAAACATAGATGTGCTAAAGGGAAAGAACCAAAAAACCTATATAATTGTGAAGCAACTAATGATTCAAACAGTGAATATTCTGACAGAAGAAACAAAAGATGTCCCTAAATTCTCAATAAAATTAGATGACGGGAGTATTTCGCAATTGTCGCTATTAGCTATGATAGGTATATCACAACCTCAGACGTTAAAGTTGAAAGGACATATAAAGAAGAACAACGTAATGGTTCTCATTGAATATGGCAACACCCACTATTTTTTAGATGCAACCATGCCAAAGAGACTCAATATTTTTTCATTTCCCTTACCAAACATGAAGGTAATGGTAGCTGACAGTAAGAAGATTGAAAAAGTGGGAAAATGCCATAACGTAAAATTGCAGATTCAAGACTAAAATTTAGAATCTTCATTCTTCATTGTACCATTAAGAGGAGTAGATTTTGTCTTAGGTATCTAATGGCTGTGAACCTTAGGTACTTATGCTACCAACCATCGGGTACAATTCATAAAATTCAAATGGGGAGGGTCATAGGTAAAAATTACATGGATTCCAAGCACCAAAAAATCAATTTGTATCATATCTCAGATGATGAAAATAATTCAAAAAGGAGCACCTGTGTATGTAGTACAATGTCACCAATTAGAAATGTTATCTGCAAATATGATCAATGAAGAGTCACCAGAGATACAAGATCTAATTCAGAAGCATGAAAAAGTATTTCAAGACCTACCTATAAAGATACCACCTAATAGGGAAGTTGAGCATACAATAGATGTCAAGGCAGGGTCAAACCTCGTCAACATCAAGCCATACCGATCTCCACATCACCAAAATATAGAAATTGAGATATTAATCCAAGACCTTTTAAAGTGTGGGATCATCTCAAAAAGTAAAAGTCCTTACGCTTCTCTAGTGGTATTGGTAAGGAAGAAGGATGGTTCATTCAGGCTATGCATTGACTATAGAGGATTAAACAAAATAACAATCAAAAACAAGTTCCCAATTCCCTTTATCGACGAAATGTTGGATGAGCTGCATGGCACAAAGTACTTCTCAAAATTGGACTTAAGATGAAGCTACTACCAAATTATAATTAGATTGGAAGACATACCAAAAACAACATTCCGAACATACGAAGGTCACTATGAATTTAAAGTAATTTCGTTTGGGTTAACCAATGCACCAGCAATGTTTCAAGCAACTATGAACGAATTATTTCATCCACATCTTATGAAGTTTGTATTAGTATTCTTTGACGATATTCTAATTTACAGTAAAACTTGGAAAGAGAACTTGCAACATCTAGACAAAGTTCTTACACTACTGAAATAACATCAATTTTATGCAAAAAAATCCAAATGCACCTTCAGAAAGGAAGAAGTAGAATACCTTGGACACATTATATCCCATGAAGGCATAGAGGTGGACCCTAATAAAATCAAGGCTATAAAAGAATGGACCAAACCTATCAATATATCCAAGCTAAAAGGGTTCTTAGGTTTGACTAGATATTACCAAAGGTTAATTAAAAACTATGCACATATAACTACACCTCTGACAAATCTTTTAAAGAATAATTCATTTCTATGGGATGAGGAAGCAGGAAGGTGTTTTGAATAATTAAAAGAAATTATGTCTAATGCTCTCGTATTGGCAACACTAGATTTTTCTAAACCATTTATCATTTAGTGTGATGCTTCCAGATTCAATATAGGTGTAGTATTAATGCAACAAGGGCATCCAATAGATTTTGAAAGTAGGAAGCCCAACAAAATAGAACACCTCAAATCTACATACAACAAAGAGATGCTTGCTATTATGCATGCACTAGCTAAGTGGAGGCAATATCTTTTGGGAAGTAAGTTTTCCATTCGAGCAGACCACAACAGTCTCCAACACCTCCTTCAACAAAAAACACTTTTCAAAGAACAACAAAAATGTATTGAAAAAAGTGTTTCCTTTGACTTACGAATACTACATAAAAGAGGAAAAGACAATGTAGCAGCAGATGCCCTATCCAAGAAAGATGAATAACCAACACTACTTGCAGTTTCGGTTGTTGTTCCTGAATCACTTAACAAAATTCAGTGAGTATGCCAAGGATCCAGAAATAATGGCAATAATCAATAACCTCCCAACAACTCAAAATTTTAGTGGAACAATGATATCCTATGGTATAAGGGAAGAATCTATCTAAATACAAATTCCAAGTTTAATTTTAATATACTCAAGGAGTCACATGACTCACCGTTAGCTAGACGTGTAGGATTCTTAAAGACGTACTACAATGCACATCAATCCTTCTTTTGGAAGGGAATGAGTTGCGATATTCATAAATATGTAGCAAAACGTGGCACATGTCAAAGGAATAAAAGTGAAAATATTACGACACCAGGATTACTTCACCCTTTAAATATTCCGAATCAGAAATGGGAAGAAAATTCGATGGATTTTATCGAAGGATTACCAGTATCTGAAGGCAAGAACAAGATTTTCGTAGTAGTCGACAGACTCACCAAAAATGCTCACTTTATGGCAATAAAGAAATCATACTCAGCAAAAGAAATCTTTGAAATATTTTGCAAAAATATATATAAGTTACACGGCTTCCAGAAAGTCATTGTGAGTGATAGAGATGCCAAATTCAAGGGTAATTTCTGGAAGGAGTTGTTCAACCACATAGGAACCTACCTAAATATGATTTCTTCTTATCACCCTCAAACAGATGGCCAAATAGAGGTTGTCAATAAAACTTTGGAGGCCTACCTACGTTGCTATGCTATAGAAAAACAAAATAAGTGGGCTCAATGGTTACATCTCGCTGAGTGGTGGTATAATTCTACTTATCATACGTCAGCAAACATGACAGAATTTCAAGCTTTATATCGGTATGAACCCCGAAAATGGAAGGATCTAGCTGTTGTCCAGAAAAATCTACCTGTTGTTAAATATCAACTAGAATAAATCCAAAAAATTGTCCAAATATTACAAGAAAACTTGAATAATGCAAGGAATTGTATGAAGCAACAAATAGACCGAAACAAAACTGAAAGAGAGTTTGAAGTCGGAGAATGGTGTTTGTCAAACTCCAACCATACAAATAATTATCCTTATAAGAGAAATGAGAAAACAAATTTTCACCAAAGTTCTATGGAACTTATCAAATCAACAAAAAAATTAGCCAAGTTGCGTATGGTTTAAGCCTTCTAAATACAAGTCGTGTTCACAATGTCTTCCATGTATCATGTCTTAAAAGGGCACTAGGCAACAATCAATCAACGCAAACAATGCTTCCATCTCTGGATGATGAGGGAAGCATCATTCTAGAACTAGAAGGTATTTTATCCACTAGAGAAAGAAAGCTTCGACATTGTACAATCAAAATCAAGTGGAAGGACTTACCCAAAGAAGATGCTTCCTAGGAGAATGAATCATTTTGTCAACAACAACCATTATTACGTATGCTTTGAGGACAAATAATTCTTTCGAGAGGAAGGCAATGTTATGTAAAAATTATTTATTATTTAAATTTTAAGTTTATTATTTAATTTTAGGTTAATTAGACGAAATGGAATGATCATAAGATAATTCCCTTTCCCCAAGGTTCCATGGCAGTAATAAGCTAGGAACCCCCAGTATATAAACATATCATTCATCGGTCATATTAATTATTAATATTTTTTATATTTATATATTATATATATATATTATATATATATTATATATATATATATATTTATATATTATATATATATTATATATATATATATATATCTACGTATCAAAGAAGTTTTCACTTCATAACCCTCTTGCTTCTGTGTCTGGCTTTTAGATCTCTGGTCACACTACCGCCTACCCTTCTTTTTGCTCCCTCGACGGTTATCCTTAGGCAGCTGGCGATCCGCGTTCCCTGATAGCTATGGACCTCGATCTTGTTAACTACTCAAAGGAACCGCTAGTGGAAGGCTCTATCTGGATGACCCCACATGCTACCGAAGAAGGCTTGACCCCATTCAACTATGTGCTGACAAAAACCATTGTCAGTTTACCTGCATTCCGGGCCCTTTGGACCACTCGGTGATACTGTCAGATGACCCCCAGACTTCGTTGTCCCTTTCCACTCCTCCATCATCACCTTCCTCACTAGGGTTTGCCTCGAGTTACCTTTGTTGACACCTATCCTCATGATTGGGTGAATTTTATGTAAATAATTAAATTAGGAATGTGAACAGTCATCGGGACATGAACTGAAAAGTCACTCCCTATTGTATATAACAATGACCTACCTATGGAATAATACAAATCAGTTTTACTGCCTTTGGAGAGTTAGTGCCTGGCCTGACATGGTATCAGAGCCAACTCTTTTTACCCTTTGTGTGCCTTGTAACTCTCTGTTTACTCTTCATATAGCTGAGCAGGTTCTTCATAAAATTAGTTGCCCCTCTGCCTGAATGATTCATAAACAAAAAAAAGGAGCGTTATTGCATCTGCACCTCCATTGCATGAATTGCATTCACCTGATTACTCTGTGCTGTCTGACTATTCAGTTCACTGACTGATTCATAAACGTCTCTGACATGGTAACTGCGCCTGACATGGTATCCTTGCATACGATGACTGTGTGGATCCCCAGCATCCCCTGCTTGTTGTAGGTTCCTTCGAGCAGAACCAAGGACTCTCACCTCACTTTCATGCGGAAGTATGTTCACAAACTATTGTTGATGGTCTCATGTTGTCTTTGTATGCGGAATGCATGCACTATGATGTTATATCAAATACCTTCGTATAACTTGTGACTGCCATTTTTATAAGCCGTGGGTCCTTCCTCAACTTGGTGCTCCATCTGTTGAGCGCTACATATCTTCATGCTTGGTGGACCTTCGATGATTACTAGTCACGTAATTTGTTTTGTAAAAAAGAACTCCAGTGCATAAGAACCCTTTCTGAGCTGGTTTGAACTGCCGAATTCTGGTGAGCTGGTGCCTCCACGCAGGATCGAACTGCGAAGTTGTGGACACTTCTCTGGCGAAACAGAAGCGTGGTGCTAGCTGTGGGGTAGCGGAAGCGCTCTCTGGCGAACTGAGACCCGTTCTATTCCAAAGTTTTACAGTTGTTGTGGCGCAGCGAAAGCGCTCTCTCGCGAATCGAGACCTTTCTATTCCAAAGTTTGGTATCACATTCCGAATTGATTCTTCTCCTTTTGCCTTGCTTGAGGTCTGAATAATACAGTAATAATAAAATTGTTTGAATACTCCACGATTAAATTGAAAATTGTGGTTGTTTGTTGAACGTTTTGGAGTTTTGAACGTTGTTTAACACTGCTGTTGATATGACCTACGGGTTTTGGCTCCGTGAACACTAATTTTGAGACACGATGAACGCTACCTGAAGTGGAATTCTATTCACATTTTATGAATAGCGTTTGATACTCTTAAAGCATTCTGTTTGGTGAATATATTTAGTGCAACAGAACTCTGTTCATGCCTTCCAATGATCAATAGTATATCAATTGTGTTTGGATGACTTTAATACACTTTGTATATAGTGTTTGTTGTGGTTGCTACAAATGTATACGACGCTGTTGGGCTACCATAGTGTTCTTTTTTATAAAGTTACTTTCAAAGTGACTAACATAGTTAACGCTCTTGCGTTGGAGTATGTTTAAATTTGAGGCCAGAATACATTTTGATATCAGAATCATTTTTCTATCAGCAGAAGTATTTTTTTGTTACAGTATGCATTCAAGAGGAAGAGGAAGATATTTCAAAGGCAGGGGGGGCAGACACCCTCAAGAAAAAAAGGTAGATTTGCACTGCATATGCTGCAAAAGAAATGGATCACATGATGCCTCTACATGCAAGCTACCATGGGTCAAAATTGAGCAGAAAAGAAACCAATAGAAAGGTAAAACTGATGATACAGAAAAAGGTAAAGCACCTAAATCCGCTCACTATGTTGAAGCATAATGTAACATTGGAGTAAATGAAGATTTTTTTACTCCTTCACTTGCCTCCTGGAAAAATGATTGGTTGCTTGATTTAGGAGCAACCTGTCACAATACTCATAGAAAAGATTTTTTTGAAGATTTTACTGACAATGTTGATGGAGAAGTATACTTTGTAGATCAATCAAAAATCAAGCCATCAGGGCTTGGCACAATCAGGCTTAAACTGCCTGGTCTTCCAAACTTTCTTCTGGATCATCTTCTATATCTCCCACAGCTCAAGAGAAACTTGCTATCCTTGGTCCACATCCGCTAGCAAGGTCAATCCATTCATACATTGATGGAAAGCTTGAGGTAAGAAAAGCATCTGACCACTTACTTGTCATGAGGGGAATAGAAGTAGAAAGGATTTTCAAACTACAAGGAACATCTGCTCATGCACAAAATTTCTCATATATTTCTCATGATGAAGAAGGTACACTTCCATCAAGTTTATTATGGCATTCTATATTTGGACATTTAAACTATGACAGTCTCCACTTATTGAAGAAAAATGGTGTTGCTGGTTTGCCTACAATTCCTAGAAAGCTTAAGTAATGTGATGCTTCCATTCTAGGAAAGCATAGCAAACAGTCTTTTCATGATTCACATTCAAGAGCACATAGGAAACTTGAACTCATTCATTCAGATTTATGTGGTCCAATGCCTGTTTCTTCTGCAAATGGAAATAAGTATATCATGATGTTTATTGATGACTACACCAGAATGTGCTGGGTTTATTTATTGAAGAACAAATCTAATGCTTTTCAAACATTCAAGAATTTTCATAAATGGATTGAAAATGATGCACAATCTTATATTGGGTCTATTCACACTGATAATGGAAAAGAATATATATCAAATGAATTTGAAAACTATCTTCGCCAACATGGGAATGAAACATCAAACAACTATGCCTCATAATCCCCAACAGAATGGTGTCGCTCAAAGAATGAATAGAACAATCTTGAATATGGTACAATCCATGCTTTTCTTCAAAAATGTAAGGATAATGTTTTGGGCTGATGTTGTTCTATGTGCTGCATATATAAAGAATAGATGTCCATCTAATGCTATAAGAAACAAGACTCCTTATGAATTGTGGTATGGACATGTTCCCTCGGTAAAACATCTCAGGGTCTTTGGTTCCACCTGTTATGCTTTGATACCAAAGGTACATAGAAACAAACTTGGTGCTAGAAGTCGTAAGTGTATCTTCCTGGGGTATTCAAACACCTCCTAAGCATACCGCCTCTATGATGAAGTAAATAAAAAGTTTGTTGTATCTAGAGATGTAATTTTTCTTGAATCATCCAAAACCGACAATGTTGTTGAACGACAACTTGATCGCTTGGATAAATTCGCAAAAACAAAATCATTTCAAGAATTTGATAATCAAATTCCACATCTTGAAGGGGGATTCCTATTCTAGATCAACATGTGGAATCTTCTTCTGAAGAACACTCTCCCCCGAATGAAACTCCAACAATGAATGATTCTTTAAGTGATGTAATTGATAGAATTGGGAGACTCAATCTTGATTTAGTCCCAACTCAATCAACAGAGCAGCCTGGACCATCTCAGAAAGGTCCCTTAAAGTGGTTGAAAAAGACACTTGAAATTGGAAAAACAGGGACCAAAAATTCAAACCGACAAAATGGAGGTGATGTAGTTGACTATAATTCACCTATTGATATGGATGTTTCTTATGATTGTGAATTGGACTTGTCTACAGATTTTGAACCAACTTCCTTTAAATAATATTCTTCTCATGATGAATGGAAATAAGCAATGCGAAAGGAGTATGACGCCCTCATAAAGAACAACACTTGGAAGCTGGTTGATCCTCCATTTCGAACCAAACCAATTGGCTGCAAGCGGGTCTACAAGAACAAGTACAAAGCTGACGGCTCACTTGACAAGCACAAATCTAGGCTTGTGGCAAAAGGTTTTGCATAGAAGGAAGGGGTTGATTATGATGAAACTTTTGCCCCCACAGCAAAATGGGCCACCATCCGGACACTCTTTCCACTAGCAGCTCAGAACGGTTGGAATGTCCATCAAATGGATGTAAAAACTACCTTCTTGAATGGAGATCTAAAAGAGAATGTTTTTATGTCCTAGCCTAAAGGATTTGCTGTGAAAGGACATGAACATAAAGTATGCAAACTTGTGAAGTCCTTGTATGGCCTCAAACAAGCACCGTGAGCCTGGTATGAAAAACTGATTGAGCATCTTCTGAAAATCAATTTCAAACATTTTGATCTTGATGATGCAACTTTATTTGTCAAGAAAGTTGGCAAAACAGTTGTATATCTTGTGGTATATGTAGATGATCTTTTGATGACAGGGAACAATGAAAGCTACATTGCATCCGTAAAGAAGGAATTGGGGAAAAGTTTTGAAATAACTGACTTGGGCTATGTTCATTATTATCTTGGCATTGAAGTAACCCAACATCCAAAGTCCATATTTCTTTCTCAAAAAAAATACATTGGAGATCTGTTGAGCAGGTTTGGCATGACAGAGTGCAATCCTCTTACTACTCCAATGGAACAAAACTTAAAGCTCACATCTATTGAAGGAAAGGAATTTGAGGATGCAACAAAGTATAGACAGCGTGTAGGAAGTCTCAACTACCTTACTACTACCAGACCAGACATTTCATTTGCTGTTGGAATCCTCTCCAGGTTTATGCAAAAGCCTTGTGAAGGACATTGGTCTGCTGCAAAAAGAGTTCTAAAGTACTTGAAGGGAACTCAAGACTATGGAGTCAAGTACACACAGGTGGATGACTTCAGTTTGATTGAATACTCTGATTCGGACTTTGATGGAGACAAAGAAACTGGGGTATCTACTTCAGGATATGCTATGAGTCTTGGATCAGGAGCTATCTCCTGGAGATCACGCAAACAATTAGTTCCAACAGATTCCACAACAGAAGCAGAATATGTGGTAGCAGCTGAAGCAACAAAAGAAACTGTGTGGCTCAGGAAAATTCTTGAAGATTTGCAGGTAAAACAAGTACAATCAACTCCACTCATGATTGATAATAACTCTGCAATAAAGTTGGCCAAGAACCCAAAATTCAATGATCGAACGAAGCACATCAATACTAAATATCATCTAATTCGACATCATCTTGAGGCCAAGATAATCCATCTCCGTCATTGTTCCACAAATGAGCAAATTGCAGACATCTTCACCAAAGCGCTTGGAAGGGAAAAGCTTGAACGATTCAGAATGATGCTTAGACTCACCAACATCCCTTCAGATTAAGGGGGGGAATGTTGACACCTAATCTTCATGATTGGGAATTTTATGTAAATAAAATAAACTGGGAAGGTGAACAATCATCGAGAGATGAACTGAACAATCACTCACTATTGTATATAATAATGGGTTACCTATGGAATAATATGAATCAGTTTTCTGCCAAACTGGAGTTACTCCTGGCCTGACAAATGTAACCCTAACCTTGTGGATACATGCATTGGTCTAACCTCCCTTCCCTCATCCTCCAGTTTCAAATTTTCTTTACCCAAATCATCCACCATTTTTTCCTCCAAACCCCTAATCATGTCGCATTTGTCTGCCCCTCCATCCGATATCTTTTCAAACATCCCTCCCTTATCGGACACCCTCCCTTTTGCCCCCCACTCCTCCTGAGGACACACCTGTCTTTGGGGAAAGCTGTGACCACCAAGAGGATACAGTTGGTGAAGCGAGGCCTCGCAAGAAATCTAGATGCTTCAAATCTAAAGCTGAAGACATCATTCTCAGGCTCGAGGATGACATTTAGTTAGGGGAAACAATGGATTTCGTGGATAGAGTTTTGGTTGGAAGAATTCGAGGTTGGAACTACTCTGCAGCTCATTTAAAGTTATGGGCCTCTGAGGTTACGGGACATCATTTGGCTAATATACCTATGATGCAGACCTTCGTGAGAGGTTGGTTTGGGTTAAGGTTTGTAGGCCTGACCACACGATTTGGGTTTTATCTTCATATTGGCATTTTGAGCATGTGCTTGTCCTTCTAAAGAGATGGACACCACTCTTTGACCCGGAAGCAAAGCAGAGAGGGGTCAGCCTAATCATAGGCCCATCTATCTAGAAATGTAGGATGCCATTGATAAGCCAAAGGCTCCCTTCAAATTTAACTCCACATGGCGAAGGGACACTGACTACATGAGGATGGTGGCTAACTTTTGGAAGGCCCACCCTCCAGGTATTGATGGGAACTTTGTAGAAGACTTTGTACATAACCTGAAGGAGTCAAAAACCCTATCCAAAGCCTAGGAGCAGAGGAAAAGAAAACTAGAAGACCAACTTCTTAGAATAGCATAAGAGGAAATCTTCACCTTAGAGGAAGATACCGGAGGGATAATTACCTCCCTAGAACAAAAAGATAAAATTGCCTCACTTATGCACAAGAGGGCACAAATCCTAAAGGATAGAGAAGAGAGTTGGAGACCATGGAGCTAGGCAATATGGCTTAAGGAAGGGGATGAAAATACCAAATTCTTCCATAAATATGCTAATGGGAGGAAGGCAATCAATACAATATGTGAGCTTAAAAATGAGCATGGACAAGCCATACAATGCTTTTGAGAGCTGGTAGCTCAGGCTAGCTCATATTTTAAATACATTTACAAGGCACGCCCTATCACCACTCTGGCTGAAGTGATGCACACTTCCCATCTATTCCCCAGATTTGTTGACCAGGAGGCATACCTAGATATTACAAAAGAAGTCACTCTAGATGAGCTCGAAGGAACCTTAAAATTGCTCAAAAAGGATAAGAGCCCATGGCTAGATGGTTCTACAGTGGAATTTTACATTTCCTTCTTTGATATCATAGGGGCAGACATATTAAGGATTATTGAAGAATGTCGAAGACGCGGGAGGATGTCGAAGTCCTTAACTCCACTTTCATAGCTCTCATCCCCAAAACAAACAAACCATCCACTTTCGATGATTTCAGGCCTATATCATTATGTATCTATATCTACAAAATCATCACAAAGATTATTGCTAACCGCCTAAGGCCAATCTCGTCCTTGCACATCTCCCTAGAACAATTTGCCTTCTTTCAAAACAGATAGATTCATGAGGCGGTGGGAATTTCACAGGAACTCCTCCACATTATTCAGCTCAAAAAATAAAAGGTATGAGATTGAAGGTAGATCTATCAAAAGCATTGAACAAAGTTAACTGGCTCTACATCTGAATTTTGTTAACTCATTTGGGTTTCTCCTACACCTTCATCAAGTGGATCATGTGTTGTATAACCAATGTCTCTTATAGTGTAATAATCAATGGCTCAGCATCACCCTTTTTTCATGTGGAACAAGGGCTCAGGTAAGGATGCCCTCTATCACCCTTCTATTTCTACTCATAATGGAGGGTCTTAATAGAATTATTGGAGAAGACCATAGGTAAGGGCAGATTATGGGAATTAAGATCACTGACTCTTGCATTCTCACTCACGTGCTATTTGTTGATGATGTACTTATCTTCCTCAATAGAGGCATCAGTGATGTAACATCTCTGTACAACGCATTCAAAATATTCCAAAAAGCTACAGGAATGGTGTTGAACGAAGCAAAATCCACTATCACAACTACAGGGTGCTCACAACACAAAATACAGTATACGCTTAGGAGATTTTCCATTATTCTCCTACCTTTGGAAGAAGGGTCAAGGTACCTAGGCTATCGACTGAAGCCACATGGATATAAAATAGCCAATTGGACATGGCCAATCACCAAGGTAGAAAAACGCCTTAATATCTGGTACCACAAATATTTGTCAAGAGCAAGTAGGTTGGTTCTGATCAAGGTTTTTTTGGAAGAAACTCCCATATACTGGATGACGTTAGCTTGGATCCCTAGAGGAATATTGGCTAGATTATAAAAAATATGTTGGCATTTTTTATGGAAGGGGAAACAACCTGGGAGAATTTTTGCATGGGCCAGATGCGAAACTATTGCCCTACCCAAATGGTGGGGAGGCTGGGCGTTCAAGAAACTAGATATCTTCTCCAAAGCATTGGCAGCAAAGTTAGGATGGAAATTTCTCAACGACCGTAGGCTATGGACAAAGCTAGCGGTCTCTAAATATATTACCCCTATTACCCCTTCCAATCCTCTTGACTGGATCAGATAAGCACAAAGTAATACATCAAAGATATCCACCATTTGGAAGGTTGTAATAAATGCTATGAGCCTTATAGGAAATGGACTGACATGGAGAATCTGATCTGGATCTTTGGTGTGCATAGGGGAAGACCCTTGGGTTGGCTATGATAATGCTCATAGGCTACATGTGGAGTTGAAAGCACAGCTTGTTGATCAAGGCATCACACATATTTTCCATATTACCGACAATGCTCGTTCCTTTTTGACACAACATGCCTGGAAATCAGGGACTTTCCTAAATATCCCTCTACACTGGCAATAAGACGGGCATGACTGCCTTGATTAACAGAGGCCCACATGAGGATCACAGAAGGGAATGATGAGCTAATTTGGGCATATGCCAAACATGTCTCATATGCACCCAAGATAGGATATTTGGTATTGATGGAACCCTATAAGTCCCAAGACACTAAGCCTTCGTGGAATCTTATGTGGAAGCTAAAAGCGGCCCTTAGAACGAGGTTGCTAATGCAGTTTATTCTGCACAACAAAATCCCGACGGGTGCAAATTTGATGAAGCGATCCTTTTTAGGACCATTTTGGTGCCACCTTTGTAGAAATTGTAGTGAAGACAATGACCACCTCTTTCTAGACTGCCCTATCACCCAAGAGCTATGGAATAGCCTACACACATTGCTTCCCATAACATGTCGGTGGCATGGTGACAACATAAAAGATGCATGGAACAATTGGTGGAAGGCCACCACTGGAAAGGAGAGAAACTTACCACTACTCACTTGCTAGGCTATTTGGATAGCCATGAATAGTACTATTTTTCAGCAAAAGACTCCACACTGGCCATCTATACTATCTAGAACTATAGACGACTATCACTCTATTCCACAAGAGACCACTCAACAGCATCCCAAGAAATCATGATGGAATCTATAAACACCTACATGCCATGGGCTTACTTCGATGGATCTGCACAGGAGATAGGTTCTGGGGGTAGAGCCATATTACATATATCATAAACCCATTCTTTTAAAATACAAATCTATATGGGTAGAGGCACCAATAACTTCGATGAAATCATAACAACCAAATACCTCATTCATTTTTCCCTAATCAAACAGTGCATGAACCTTCAACTCTTTGGTGATTCAAAAGTAGTATGCAACTCGATAAATAAAAAATCTAATTGGAATGCATAGTCATTGAGGCATATCTGGGATGATATTCACGGGCTCATTTTGACATTTGACTCCTTTGTTTGCCATTGCATTTCCAGGGAACGAAACTCAGCTTTCGATCACCTATCCAAGGAGGCAACGCACAGGGATGATGGCACTTGGTTGATTCATGAGGAGAAGGATGGCATTACCTATCAACACTATCATAGACCGTTTATAGATCCAGAAGCATAACTGAAGGCTCAATTTGAGTGAGGAGTTTCATTTTGCTTAAATGTAGATATTTATGTTTTTTTACATGCAATTACAAAGCTAAGGTGAACTACACTCTCTCTGTGTAGAGACCATAATGTCTTTTGTTTTTTGATTTGTTTTCTCCCTAAGTGGAGCATTATATCACTGCTTAATCTTATTTTGGACAGGCAATGCCTTATATTCTGCATATGATGCTCAGCATCTACAAAATGTAATTTTCTCTTATTAATGAAAATTACGACTTTTCTCACAAGATTTTCTTTTTTAACATATATTACTATTTTATTTTTCTCTTCGGCTAAACATTTTGGCTTAGTCAAATTATATAAAATAAAATTTAAATTTAAATTTAAAAAATAAAATAAAATAAATTAATAAATAAAATAAAATTGAGGTAAACTAAGAATAAAGGGGTAACTCAATTAGTTGAGTTCCTATAGCTAAAGTACCTCTCTTCGCTTAGATTCTCTGAACGTTAGGTCCTCATAAAGTGATCCCTTCTAGTGGATTTGTTGGAATATTTCCTGTAAAAATAAGATTAAAAAAAATTAAGATAAACTAGTAAATAGTTTGAAGAGATTCATGATGGATGGTGAATTTCTAAAAAAAATTGTAAGCTAGTCAATTTACCATTAGAACTTTTTCACTACAAGTTTTAAGAATCCATGGTTTTATTAATGATAATTTTATGTAAAATAAATATATATATATATATAATATATAATACAAATACTAAAAAAAAGTCAAATACTAGAAAAGTCAAATTTATTAAAGTACAACACTTTATTAAAGTAAAAAAAAAAAGACTTAAACTTTGATTTAAGTTATATATAATTTTTACATCAACTTTCCTGTCACTAAACACTAAATAACAACATCAACAAAATGACTTAACTCGATTATATATGCCCCTAAATAATATAATTATTTAAACCCAAGTGTAAACCTATACAATCCAGCTCATTAATAAATCAATAATACTGTTATAGAATCCAATATTTAATGTACTTTTGACCCAGCTGGGTTATATATGCCCGCCCTAAATAATGTAATTATTTAAACCCAAGTAAGCATATACAATCCAGCTCATTAATAAATCAATAATACATTAAAAAAGTGGGGATAACCACCCATGTTATAGTATATGATGGACAAAATCATGGATGGTAGTCATTATAATATGCCCATCAAGTGATCCAATTTCACAGAACCTACATTGAACCGGGGTTAAGTATTTATTAAGGAATTTTCACCTATAATCTGTCCAAATCGTTATCGAATTTGACCATTTCCGAAATTATAGTTGGTTAATTAAGTCACTTCCACGAAGTCGGCTCCTAGAATGAACCTCCCGGGGCAGATCACAACGATGAATAGTCAGCCAGGCCAGTAAGACTAGGCGACCCCCTTAAAATGGGGAAACACTAACCAAAACACATATCTTGTAAACATTATATATATGGAATGATTTTGGTGAACAGTAAAGCAACGTGATCTTTAGATCGATCAGGTGAACGTTGAGTCTCTGTAAATCCTCCGATCGAGAGTAGCCAGAGATTGAAGTGAAAACAGGAGGCCAGAAATTATGGAGGAAGGGTTCTGGGAGGAATTGTCCAAACAAGAAGACTCGTCTTCGGATTTCGGCGTTGAGTTTTCAACTGGAGATTTTACTCCTGGTTCTGAAGAGAATGTCGACAACGGTGGAGCAAAGAGAAGATCCTGGGGTGAGGACGGTAGCACTGACACCGACAAGGCTGATGAGGAGCTTTTGGCAGAGGGCGGACTTCCAGTGACCCGAAAGCCAGGAGGCAGGCCTCTGGGTTCATGGAACAAACCCAAAGGTCCTCTGCATGAAATACGTGAGATGCCAGACCCGGTGACAAGTTGTATACTGGAGGTCCGCAGTGGTTTCAACATCCCAGATATTCTGGAATCGTTCATGCGTAGATCAGATCTCGGAGTAGTCGTGACGGGTGGGAGAGGGAATGTGACCAACGTCAACCTGAGGGAGCCGATCGCTGTAGGGGGCGTAGTGGATAACAGAGGGCCGTTTGCAATTATATGCCTGACCGGAGCATTCCCACGTGGCGTTGATACGCAAGGAGGTACGGGACTCAAAGTCACTCTAACAGACGCGCAAGGTAGTCATGTTGGAGGCACAGTGCTAAGCCTCATAGCGTACGGGACCGTTTTCGTTACTGTTGTCACAGTCATGAACATCAACAGGGACGTGCTATATATGCAGCATCCCGGACTCTTGCTTTCTCCAGCTGCAGTGAGTGCGCAGCAGCACTTCCAGCCAACCACTGTGATGACAGTGCAGCAACAGATTGGCTTCCAGTCACCGTCACCTACGCTGATGACAGTGCAGCAGCAGATAGGCACGGTTGCTGTTAATAATGGTATCCCTAATTTGGCAATAGGTTCAGTGAGGCCTGATTCCCATGAAGTAATGGACAACGTTATGCCGAATCTGGCAATAGGTTCAGTAAGGCTCAATTCCCAGGATCCTGTCAATAATGTTATGCCGAATATGGCGATAGCTTCATTAAATCCCAGCTACCCTGAGCTTATGAGTAATGTTATGCCGAATTTGGCAATAGGTTCGGCAGCGCCCAATTCCCAGGAGCTTATCAATCATGCTATGTCAAATCTGGCAATAGGTTCAGTTACGCCCAACTCCCATGACATGATCTCCTCTCAACCACAGCACTAGTGGTTTTAGATTAACTCGCTTTGTTGCATTTGTCATCCTTTGCATTCAAATCCTGTGCAATGTCTGCATATGTGGTCTTAGATTGGTCATAGATTAACTCGCTCAGTTCCATTTGTCATCCTTTGCATTCAAATTCCATGCAGTGTCTGCATGTTTTGTTGCACCATAATAGCAGAAGGGTGGAATTCTTTTGTTAGTATTCTATTTGATTAATTCGCTCTGTTGGATTTGTCATCCTTTGCATTCAAATCCTTTGCAATGTCTGCATATGTGGTCTTAGATTGGTCTTACATTAACTCGCTCCGTTTCATTTGTCATCCTTCGCATTCAAATTCCATGCAATGTCTGCATGTTTTGTTGCACCATAATAGCAGAAGGGTGGAAATTTTTTGTCACTATGTTACTTCTATCCTAGTTGCAAGATTTTGCTCACTAATTTTTTCATAAGTTCTTAGGGTACCACTTACTTGATTATCTAAGAACATCAATTATCAATAAAATTATTTGTTTATAAGCTACACTATTTTAAAAATTCAATATTCATAATTATCGAATATTCCTAATTTGATAACCGTGGGAAAATCCAATTTACATTAGGAGCATCAACCTCAACAAAAATGATGTGAGGATTGCCCTGTTTAGGGATCATTGTTAATAATTAGTTGTGACCTGTTCTTTATAATAAGCTTTTAAACAGTGAAATAAAGCAGTAATTAATTGTAATAGTTAAGTGTTATTAATCTTAAAAATTTGAATTTTCAAATTTATTTAATATTTAAAAAATAATAAAGTTGAAGATTGTGATGTCTAAAATACAAATGTTAATATTGAATTTTGTTGAAAATAAAGTAGTCTATAAATAATGTGATATGTAAATGGTTAATTTTATAGCATATAAAGAGTCACTTTTGTCTGAAAAAATTAAGAATAATAGGAATGAATATGTGGAAAGAAGTCTCTCTAGAATGAATATGTGGAAAGAAGTATTTTTATTAATTGTATTTAATGTATTTATAAACCTTTTTTAAAGTGAAAAGATATTGGATTCTTATGGGAGCTTGCTAGATCCATAGTTAATATGGATTTAGCTTGGCTTGGTAAATCCAAAGTTAATATGGATTTAGGCTGGTTTTATATTGAACCAGCATAGAGCCATCTTAACTCCAATTCTATGTAGCCCGCCCAAATACTAATCAAATCTCTCAAGATGCAAACTTCTTTCAAACATGAAAATATATTTGCCCCTAAAAAGTTTCGAAATTTCTAGAAAATTGATATATCAAAAATTGCTAAGGAAGATATAGATTGGTTTAAATATTCCTAATTAATAATTATAATTATAATTTGTTTACCTAGTTTTATTTTATTTTTAATGTAACTTTTATTTTTGTAATTTCATTGAGTTAAATTTCACCAATTCAACATTTTTATAAGAATATTAAATAGTTTTATTTTGATGTAATTTTACCATTCAAAATTTTTATAACAATATTAAAACATGTCTTCCTTACTAAGATGAAAACTACTTATTGACCTAAAAATGTAATAAAAATAAATTAAAAAAAATATATATTTACCTCCTGAATTGTCACTTTACCGCCAATCAACCAGAGACTAGATCAAAACGGCTGCAATGACACCATCTCCAATCCAATGTTGATTTACGAGCTTTTTGACAAGAATTTTAAAGTTTTTTATCTCCTCGAGATTCAAAATATGCTTTTATGAGCATTTGGTTCTGTTTATTTTGTTTGACCTCCATTCTCAAGAAAATTATAGGATCTATTATTATTTGTTATTATAACACTAATATATAAAGTGAACATGTATACCAACAGTTTTGGTATCTTAGCAATTTTATAGTGTAGACATTGATGGCAAAATCCTCCAAGCTCAGTTTGGATTTTTCTAGTGGGTTTAACAATCATCAGGAAGATAACAACCGTAGGCCTTGAGATGATTTTACTTTTTTATGATTTTATAATAGATTGCTTTTCTTTTAAATTTTTTCATTTGGTAAATTTGAAATAATGATTTGATTGAACTACTGATCGAGTTAAGAAATAACAGTTCGTTTGGTTGTTTTCTGTGTATAACTCTGTCATTGTTGGTAATACAAGGCAAAACCAAATCTCTCTGCTTGATATTTCTTCTCAAGATTTTCCCATTCATAACTGAGTCAACAAACAAACTTTTGGTCGGTTAGAAAATGTATTTTGAAAAGCTTTCGTATTCATCACCGTGTTTGATTCAGAAAGCCATATCTTCTAATAAGAAATCCATATATTGAATGACGTTGTCTAATAAGAAATATTCTTCCCTTCACAGGGTTTCTGCTCACATTGCAGGAAGCTGATATTCATGAGAAATACAGCCAAGTCCTTTAGGATTCAGAAGCTAATGTAGTGAAAATCCATCTGGACGTTTCACTGGGTCCAAGTAGATATATTTTCCTTGTGCAAAATAGAACTACAACCTTCATTAATTCCTGTGGCGGTGAGTTCTTGTGGCGGTAGCAAGGGGAAATAGGCCTTGGCCAAATATATTACCTTTATCTTCAGAATTATCAGTGCATGGAAGGATTATTTTCTTCTACACTAGCTTTAAAATGACATGAACTCTGTGGGGTCACTATTCTTATAGACTCGGCAACTTTGTAGTTGTTGTTAGCTTTATCCATTTTTGTTTAAGAAACATATTAATGGGTGCTACTTTCTTGTTATTGCTGCTATCTGAATTTTCTTGCAATGTTCATTTTAAATTCTTATTCGGTGATTTTTCTTTTTTCTCCAAGCCTTTTATGTTTTTTAATTTCTTAAGTTCTCGATTGATGCTATATTGAGATGCACCATGCTAAAACAAATGTCGTATGCATTGTAATGATTTTTTAAGCTTTTCATGTTTTTTAATCTTTTTAAGTTGTGGATTCATGCTATATTGAGAGCATGATACAAAAAAATGTATTGTATTGTGAACATTGTATTGATTTTCTATATTCATGTATTGATTTTTATATTCATTAAGTTTATAAGGTTGAAATATAATAATAAAATATAATTATGAGTAAAATTTGATAACTATTTAGAGTTGGTTTTTATAATGAGATTCATAATGACAAGGAGTTATGTAACAAAGGAAAATCTCGGCCCTATAAGTTTGTATGACCAAGATTCGTTCTTGATTAATAAAAGTTTCAATCTCATATTTATTGCAGATGGTCCAAGAGGCTTGTATGACTAAGATTCATTTTTGATTAATAAGAGTTTCGAATAGCTTGGCATGTGGAGGTTCCCTTGACACACTGCGTTTGCTTGTTTATTTCAGTTCCATTAAGTTTTCTTTACGTTTCATTCTTATTTAAAAGAATTTCTTGTTTAAATGAATTCCTCAAATCAACAAGTGGTATTAGAGCCTAACTCAAAGAAATCTGCCATTGTGAGGGTAGGGAAGTAATTCTTTTTTGGTGAGCCTCTGCTGCTATTAAGTAAAGAGCCCCACTCAGATTTTTTAAAAGGAGAGGAGAGATGGCTGAAAAAAAAGCCCTTGAAAAAATTTATACCATGAGAGGTCTTGCTCATGGAGAAAGACCTCATATTTTGATTATTGCTACCTACCACCGAACAGAAAAAGGTATTCTGCTACTAGTGCCAAAGAGAGAGCCACTGCATAGTTGCTTAATCTATTGTTGAAGAGCTCATATGTGAGTAGCTGAGTTGAAAGTTGTTGTCGCTGTGGTTTTGTCGAATAGACTTGAAGTTCGTCAAGAAAGGTTTGACCCCGCCTACCATAGAAAGAGTTGTTGCATAGTGGCTCAGTTTGTTGCTAAAGAGTTGGTCTGTTTTTGGGTGAGTTGAAAGCCACTGTGGTTTTGTCGAAGAAATCGAAAGTTGCTGAAGAAAGGTCTGACCTCGCTTATCCTATCACAATGTTGGGATGGGAAATATCAAAACAAAAATGTATGGTAATATAGTTAGAACATTGACTAATGTTGGATAGAAAAATGTATGGTAATATAGTTAGAACGTTGACTAATGTTAGACATGTACCTGATTTGAAGAAAAAATTGATTTTGCAATAAAACATGTATTGCATGATAATATAGGACATGTATAGTTGTCTATAATGCACACTATTTGCAGATGCACATGAAGGCACTCAGTGATTTCCAGATTAGGAAACCGATCTAGAGTGTGTACAGAGGCAGGATAAAAGTGGAAACTAAGAATTGGTATTGTAAATTATGGATAAGTACACATATTTTGCTTCAGTCCTAGTATACATATGACATATAGTTTAACTTTATGTTGGTTATATATGGGGTATTTTTTTTATGGTTATGTTGAGCTAATTAGATATGACATTTTATACATGTGATTAGTCAAAAGTATTAGTTTGACTTGTGACTAATGCAGGGAAACTGCATGAAGAAAGTGTTTGGAAACAACACAAAGGCCTTGGAGGAATGTAGGGGAAAACATGCATTTATTCAAATATAATGAACATGAGGAATCATATTTAAGTGATGGGCAACATAACCCGTAGTTACTCAAATAGTAGTACTAAATATCAAGTTATGATATTAACTATAGTAAACAATTTTGAGTTTCTGCATCTGAAATATCTCACAAAATGGGTTGAAACAAATGTTACAGGTAGTGATGGTAGAAGATGTGCTAATATAACTCCTTTGTAACTGATATATATCAGAAGATATGCATGAGATGGGAGGTCTTTGTAAATGTATAAATTCAAAAACAATTACTCATGAACGAGGAAATAATATTGTAATAAGCATTAATACACCAAGGAAGGCATAAATTTAAGGGGGGGTGTATGTAAGACCCCTCCATTGTATGTAAAACTCTCCTAACCTAGGCTAAAAAAAGATAGGTATGATGGGTAATAAGAAAACTAAATAATTTATTATGAAATAAATAAAATAATTTAATCACTTGGAAAATCGAAACACCAAGAGATGAGATTCTTGCCAAATCCTATTGGTGAATGGGAAGGGATAATTATTTCATGATAAGTCTTCTAGATCCAATTCTAGATAATATTAACGGATTGGAGATAAATATCAATTAAGATACTTAGCTAAAGAAAGATGCTAAGTTAAGAAAAACATAAAAGCCTTGCAGGAGAGAAAGACACGCTTTTATGAGGAAAAGCCCTGCGGGAGATAAAGGTGAGCGTTTTTGGGAAAGGCCTAACAAAATGGATAAAAGGATCCATAAAAGTGGGACACCGCTAATGGGCACTATATCATGAAAGGGGGTATTAAATACACGTGGAAGAGATCAATAGGAGGTAATTTATCCATGGCAAGAATTCTCAGCTTAGGGGTGAAATGGCAACAACTAGTTCTAGGTTGCGTGGCGGTGCTTAGTTTCCCAAGTGATTTTGTTCATCTAATCTAGTTGTTTCAATTACTTAGATGTAATGCATGTGGCCCTTACTCTTTATGATATTCCATCTTTAACCTTATGAGTACAATTGCCTTGCACTATCATATGACTCATTACTCTTAATGTTTCCAAATTTTGAGTGTATGAGTGTAATTGCATGAATAAGCTTTTATCATGAGATAATGGAATAATGGTGAATAGTTATGCATGAGACAACTAGGTATGAGGAATAATTATGTTTTAATATGTGAAATTGTATAACCGGTGATTGAGATGGGTTATGCTATGCATTATGCAACATGGGGTGAATAACATCCCTTAAGGTTTGTTCACTTAATAATTCTTAAAGCCTAACATATATATAAATATCAACAATACTTTCAACTACACCGGTAGGAATATGAGCAAGCTAGGTATTGTGTATGCATGCTAACATTTTCGTTAATACTCAAATGGTGTCAACAAGGGACTAAAATATGAATGCATAATATTATCATGTTGAATGCACATAACTGATTCTTCTTCCTCATTGTAATATAACCACAGAAAATATTGAAGGGATTATTTCTTAATGTAGTAAATAACTCTAATAATGGAACCTAAAGTGAGCTACAATGTATTTATGACAATGTCTCCATTATGGCTTGTGATGAATCCTCAAAGAAATGAAACCCAAGTGTAGGATCTTGAATGGTCATGATTGATTCTTTCCTCTGTGATGTGACACATGCATCAGTAGAATTTCTTGTGTTAATTGTGTTTATGAAATGATTATGTATGGACGCATGTGAAATCTATTGTATATATACTTAATCCAAGATAAATTTGGTGAAGGAACATCATTTGTGAGTTTTAATACTCAGTAAAGGAGGCATCCAATAATGATATGTCGCAACTTATGGATCTTGATAATAATATTTACAATAATGAAATATACAATACTAATAATAATAATGATAATGATAATAATAATAATGATGATGATGATGATGATGATGATGATGTTTCTCATAGTGGTAGGGTAGTCAATCTTTCTAGTTCTTCCTTTCCCCCTCGAGTCTATAGTCTTCTAGAAAAGGGATTAAAATTTTCCCTTGCTCCTAGAAAGATCCTAGTGGAAGATATTTTGTGTGACATTGAGTTTTGAATTGGCGGCCTACCGAATGATATTAAGGACACAATTAGGCAAGAGTACGTTGTTGTCCTTAGGAAAGAAAAGCCCCCTAGGAACAATATTAGCAAGGATGAATTTGATGCCCTCAAATCCTTGAACAAGAACAAGGACATCGTTGTTCTTAAAGACGACAAAGGTGGGGAATTTGTTATCCTTGACAAGGAGTATTATCGCAGGAAGATGTTGGATCACCTCTGTAACAACGGAAGCTATACCAAACTTCATAAACATCCCGTGAAAAGGATCTCCATAAAAATCACTCTAGCTATTAAGTTTACTAACATTGTTGGCACCCTTTGCCACAAGCTTATTGACAGTAGCCTCACCTCTCCCAGGATCAATGGGCTTCCTAACATCCATAAGGAAAGGCCCCCCTTGAGACCCATTGTCGACGCCATAGGAGGGCCATCCTACCTCTTCGCCAAATTCCTAGCCTTGAAGCTGAAACCCCTTGTTGGACTTATAGAGTCATTTGAAAAAGACTTTTCTTTGTTTGTCAATGAGTTAAGGGGCATAAAGTTTGATCATGGGAACAATATTATTAGGTTCGATGTGGTCTCCTTTTATACTAACATCCCTATTAAGGAGGCCATTGAGGTCATCAATCACCTCACTGATCTCAATACCGCTAAATTAATATAGATTTGTCTTACTTCTACCTTTTTATGCTTTGATGCTGAATTATATGAGTAAATGTGTGGTGTTTCCATTGGCTCCCCCTGTCCCCGTTTGTTGCTAATATTTTTATGGAAGACTTTGAATACAAGGCTTTGGCCTCTACCCGATTTCTGCCCAAGCTATGGGAAATATTTTTGGATGACACCTCTATCATCTAGCCTCATGGCCAAGGAAATTTAGATCAATTTTTCCAAGAGACAACAGTCAATCTATCTCCATAAAGTTTGCTATGGAGCAGGAAGTTGATGGGTGCCTACCTTTTCTTGATGGTCTCATTTCACGAATGATGATGGTTTGTTCTCCCACCACGTGTTTCGGAGAAAACTCATGCTGAGAAATATATTCATGCCAAGTCTCATCATTTCCTTGCTCAAAAGTTTGGTGTTCTCAACATCCTATCTACTCGTGTGATCCAGGTGGATATTGGTGGCCATCTGCCAATTCCACTTAGACCCCCACCATTTCTTCTTTCAGATTTTCAGTTTCCTTAATTGTAGCACAACTTACTATTTTTAGCAATTTTTTAGGTCATGAACTTTCGATATCGTTTTGAGGCCTCAAACGACATTTTTTGGGAAACTTGGGAGAAACATGGGTCAATGGATTGATGTTTTTCATCCCAAAGTTGTAGTCCTCATATAGATCTTTCTAACGAGGTATGGTACGTGTCAAATAGAGATCGTATGTCAAAGTTACGACCTCTGGAAGTTGATGTACCAATTTACCCAAAACGGGGCCCATAGTTTGGCCCTTCATCTCCTAGGGTTAGGTTTTTTGATGTTTAGGGTTCATTGTTTCTAAACAATAAATAGGCCTTCGAGCCTCATTGTAAGATAGTTTAGAGGCATGTAGTCGCCACATCTCTTCTAAAAGATAAGCTAGCATATCCCTAGCTACTTTATTTCCATTTCCATTTGTAAGCATATTTCAGTGTTTTACAGTAATGAAATGAAATATTATTTCTGCTACATCTTTGTATGTATGGTTATATCTGTAATTTGTTGTGTTCCTGTTTAAATTTCGATCATCGTTCCCTGAGAGTCTCCAATGAAAGCCACCTTTATAAAAAGAAAAGCCATCTCCTTAATGTTTTTTTTTTGTAATTGGTATAGTAGGCACCAGGATCTTAAAGCTTTTCTTAAAGCTAGTAGTTGTCCCAAGGTTAAGAAAGACCCTAAAAATTGAATCTCACGGGTACATCTCCCTTTTATCTAGGGGGTCATTGACAAGATTGTGAGAATTTGAAGAAGCTTAATGTTCGCTCAACGATTAGACCCCTTAACGACATTTGTAGATCCTCAAAATCTATAAAAGACACTGCTGACGGTAAGGATATCAATGTTGTTTATGTTATTCCATGTTCTTGTGGGCCCTCCTACGTTGGTGAAACTAGGATTCATGAGCATGTAGCTGACATGAAACATTGGAGGACCCGATCTTCATCTTTGTCAAAACATGCAGAGAAGACAAAACATCATATTTTCATTGAGGAGTTCGAGGTTGTTGTTAGGATTTCTCCTTTTCATTACCATAAGTTTAGGGACGCCATTGAAATTGAAAGAAGGCAGAGGAATCAAGAGAGATGACGACTGAAAAATTAGCAATTGTTGGATCCCTACCCTTTCCTCTTAGCCCCCCTTTTATTGTTTTCTCTTCTTGTTTTAATTTTATTTACTAGTGCCTTGAATTGTTTGGATTTCCTGGGTTTTGGGTCTCTTCTCGTTCCCCCTTGGGTCAATTGCTTCCTCTTTGCTCATTATAATATATATATATATATATATATATATATATATATAATTATATATATCCATACATTAATTAATATATTGTCTATACATTTCATTTGTTTGAAAATTAAAAAGAAGATAATAAGTTGATCACCTTAATATTTATTTAATTGGGTATAATTCCTTTAAGTAGACTTCCACAGTGATTCATATTGTTATAGACAATTTTGCTTAGGTATGAAAATGTTACTAAAAATACATATTTTTAATTAAAAAACTTATATATATATATATATATATAATATATATATATATATAATAATATATATATATAACTTTTAGTTAATTATTAGCATATATATATTTAATTAAATTAATTAATTAATTACTAAAATTTCCCCTTACTATTGGTCGACTCAAAAGTGAACGTTTTGGTAAAAGTAGTTGTTTCTTTAGCACTTAGAATGATGGGTCTTTCTATTTAACTTGTTGTCGTGATCTCATTCTTAATCTTCTCAAACCACACTTGTTGGTTAGAAATGCGCCCATAAATGAATTTTAATGTAATTATTGCGGAAAACCAATTTTGATGTAGCTATTGCCCAAAAGGTGTCTCAAGGAATTAAAATTGTTTAGAATTAAAATAAGTTTAAAGTATATAATTTAAAAAAATAAAAGAATTCAATAAAATATAAGTAATTTTAAAATATATTGTTATATAATAATTTAAAGTAATTTCAACATATATTACTATTTTTTTTTGTTCAGGTAAACATTTGACTTGGTCAAATTATAAAAAATAAAAATAAATTAAATTAATAAAAATAAAATAAAATAAAATTAATAATTAAAATAAAATTGAGGTAAACTAAGCATCAAGGGATAACTCAATTGGTTGAGTTTCTATGGCTAAATCACCTCGGTTCTCCTAGATGTGGTGAAGGTTAGACTCTCCTAATAACCCAGTTGGAAGTGATCCCTTCTCGTGGATTTGTTGGAATCTTTCCTCAAAAATAAATTAAAAAAATTAAGGTAAACAAATAATTGGTTCGTCTAGATAGTTACTCCCTGATGATGGATGGTGAATCTCTAACAAAAAGAAATTGTAAACTAATCGATTTACCAATAAGACGTTTTGGCTACAAGTTTTAAGAACACATGGTTTTATTAATGGTAATTTTATGTATATATATATATATATAAATATAACTCTTAACTTACCATGTACTTGAAAATCAAATTTGTTAAACTACAAACCTTTATAAAAGTGAAGAAACCTTCGATCTAAATTTTATATTAATTTTTACAAAAATTATGTAAAGGACTTTGCTAGAAATAAACGGAGTTGTTGTCTATAATGGGACTTTTTGGAGATTTCGGTGACGGAATCCGGCGAAGAAATTGAGGTTAAATCTTGATGTGTTGCAGTTAAAATGGTTTTTTAACTGCATATTTGGATTCAGCGCCTTGAAAAACCCCTCGGACGCTTTGATTGTGCAGAAACCAGCTATCAAACTTGTTATTCGAATAAATTGCTGCCGGATTTTGACCAAAAAACCCACCGGAAAAACTTCCAAAAAGTATGATTATAAACAACTACCAACTAAACACTAAATAACAACAGAAACCAATATTTAATGTTCTTTTGACCCATTAATCAGTTCAGTTATATATACCCTCCCTAAATAATGTAATTACTTAAATCGAAGGATAAAATATACCATCCAACTCATTAATAAATTAGTAATACAACAAAAATGTGGGGATAACCAAACATGTTATAGTATATCACAGACAAAATCATGGATGGTAGTCATTATAATATGGGCATTAACTGGTCCAATTTGACAGCATCCTACATTGAACAGAGTTAGGTATTTATTAAAAGAAATTCACCTATAGTCTGTCCAATCGTTATCAAATTTGACCATTTCCAAAATGATGGTTGGTTAATCTCTCTCCAAATAATCGTCAAATTTGATCATTTCCCAAATGATAGTTGGTTAATTATACCTTAACGCGTTTCTTTCTGAAATCAACTTTTCAACCTAACTCCCCAGCTGTGAAGGGATAATCATTTACACCATTCAATCACAGGATTGAAAATTTTAAATCAAATTTGACCATTTCTAAAATAATGTTTAATTAATTACACTTTAAAGCGTTCCTCTCTGACATCAACTTTTCAACCAACCACCCTGACATCAACTTTTCAACCAACTACCCTGAACCCCGCCGTGTAATCATTTTCACCATTTGATCACACCATTGGAAATTTTAACGAAATTAGCTGCTAGAATGAATCTCCCCGGCTCAACGATGAGTAGTCAGCAACACCACTAAGGAGTAGGCGACCGCCTTAAAATGGGGAAACCCTAACAAAGACAGATCTCTTGTAAAAATTATATATATGGAATGATTTTGGTGAACAGTACAGCAACGTGATCTTTAGATCGATCAGGTGAACGTTGGGTCTCTGTAAATCCTCCGATTGAGAGTAGCCAGAGATTGAAGTGATAACAGGAGGGCACAAATTATGGCGGAAGGGTTCTGGGAGGAATTCTCCAAACATGAAGACTGGTCTTTGGAATTCGGCCTTGAGTTTCCAACTGGAGATTTTAATCCTGGTTCTGAAGACAACGTCGACAACGGTGTAGAGAAGAGATCGTGGGGTGAGGGCGGTAGCACTGACACCGATAAGGCTGATGAGGAGCTTCTGGTAGAGGGCGGACCTCCAGTGACCAGAAGACCACGAGGCAGGCCTCTGGGTTCTAGGAACAAACCCAAAGGTCCTCTGCATGGAATACATGAGATACCAAACCCGATGAGAAATTCTATATTGGAGGTCCCAGGTGGTTTCAACATCCCAGAGATTCTGGAATCGTTCATAACTAGCTGCGATCTGGCAGTATTCGTTATGAGTGCGAGAGGAAATGTGACGAACGTCAACCTGAGGGAGCCGGTCGTTGTAGGGGGCATAGTGGATAACAGAGGGCCGTTTGAAATTATATCCCTCACTGGAGCATTCCCACGTGGTGTTAATACCCAAGGAGGTACAGGACTCAAAGTCACTCTAACAGACGCGCAAGGTAGTCACGTTGTAGGCACAGTGGTAAGCCTCGTAGCGTACGGGACCGTTTTCGTTACTGTTGGCACAATGATTAACATTAACAGGGACGTGCTAGATGTGCAGGATCCCGGACTCTTGCTTTCTACAGCTGCAGTGACTGCGCAACAGCACTTCCAGCCACGCACTATGATGACAGTGCAGCGACAGATTGGCCTCCCATCACCATCACCTACGCTGATGACAGTGCAGCAGCAGATAGGCATGGTTCCTGTGAATAATGCTATCCCTAATTTGGCAATAGGTTTAGTGAGGCCTGATTCCCATGAAGTAATGGACAACGTTATGCCGAATGTGGCAATAGGTTCAGTAAGGCTCAATTCGCAGGATCCTTTCAATAATGTTACGCCCAATATGGCGATAGCTTCAGTAAATCCCAGCGACCCTGAGCTTATGAGTAATGTTATGCCGAATTTGGCAATAGGTTCCGTAGCGCCCAATTCCCAGGAGCCTATAAATCATGTTATGTCAAATCTGGCAATAGGTTCAGTTACGCCCAACTCCCATGACATGATCTTCTCTCAACCACAGCACTCGTGGTTTTAGATTAACCCGCTCTGTTGCATTTGTCATCCTTTGCGTTCAAATCCTGTGCAATGTTTGCATATGTGGTGTTAGATTGGTCTTAGATTAACTGGCTCCGTTCCATTTGTCATCCTTTGCATTCAAATTCCATGCAATGTCTACATGTTTTGTTGCACCATTTTTGGTCAGTGTTCTATTTGATTGACTCGCTCTGTTGCATTTGTCAGCCTTTGCATTCAAATCTTGTGCAATGTTTGCATATGTGGTCTTAGATTGGTCTTAGATTAACTCGCTCAGTTACATTTGCCATCCTTTGCATTCAAATTCCATGCAATGTCTGCATGTTTTGTTGCACCATAATTGCAGAAGGGTGGAGTTTTTATGTCAGTATTCTATTTGTGTATTGCAGGTTTCCTTGGAAATTTTTGGTCACTATTCTACTTATGTTATTTTTATCCTAGTTGCAAGATTCTGCTCCCTATTTTTTTCGTAAGTTCTTGGAGTACCACTTACTTGATCATCTAAGAACATCAATTATCAATAAAGTTATTTGTTTATGCCCTACACAATTTTAAAAATGCAATAGTCAGAATTGTCCAATATTCATAATTTGATAAGAGTAGGAAAGCCCAATTTACATTAGGAGCATCAACAAAAACGATGTGAGGATTGCCATGGGTGTTAAAAATGGTTAATAATTAGTTGCTATTTGTTCTCTATAATGCTTATTAAACAGCTAAATAAAAGCAAGAATTAATTGTAATAGTTGGGTCTATTAACTTTAAAAATTTTAAAATTTCCATTAAATAACTGAAACATTGAAAAAAAATAAAGTTTATTTAATATTTAAAAAATAATAAAGTTGAAAATTGTGATGTTGAAAATATAAATTTTAAAAATAATATTTAGGATATTGAATTTTATGGTAAACAAAGGTAGTCTATAACCATATAAAGAGACACCTGTGCAGGCAAAATCTAAGAATGATACGAATGAATAAGTGGAAAGAAGTCTCTCTAATTAGGGTTATAAGACTGGGAAGTTATATTTTTAATTGTATTTAATCTATTAAAAAATTAAGGTCAATTAATACATGTCTTTCGTAATCATTATATGAAGTATGAAAATTTGTTTGTAAATATAAATAATGTGATTTAAAAATATTTACTCTTGTTTTGGAAATTTTACAAGATAAGAGTTTTCCAAGAGTGATTATATAAGAAGAGAAAGATCAATTTATTTATTTATATATAGAAATGGGGGCTTTTTAAAAGGTGTATATATCTACTATAAATTAGGTAATCCATGAAATTTAATTATGTATAGAGAAATATGAGTTTTTTTAAAAGGGGTCAATATAGACTATAAATCACGTAATATATGAAATTTAATTGTGTACTTATAATGATATACATGTCTTTTTTTTAATCTATTAAGACTAAATCTATTAAAGATACAAAAAACAATGATATATGGAGGCTCTGCCCTCTGCATAACTCTCTCAGAGTTTACCAAATGTTAATAAACATTAACTGTAAAGAGACTGCCCTCAAGGGGAAACCAGTCCAAAAATCATTGTGTGAGCTGCCCACCCACAGAGTTTACCAAATGTTAATAAACATTAACTGTAAAGAGACTGCCCTCAAGGGGAAACCAGTCCAAAAATCATTGTGTGAGCTGCCCACCCAGGGAACTAGCCTCAGATTACCATGTAGAATAGTTTTTTAGGAGAAAAAAAACAAAATTGACCCCAAAAAACAGTAATTATAACGAAAGACTTCAAAGAAATATCCCTGAGGTAGTGACTAGGTGCCTAAAAACTTAAATAAAAAAAACGAAGACTGCTAGGTGTCAGCATGAGGCAGAGCTTCCTCCACCATGAGACACCCGTAGGCATCCATATCTTCAACTTGTTGTTTTTCTCTTGTTGCAGCTTCCGTATGCATCTTGCCACCTGGAGTGCTCGTAGTGGCTTCCATCTTCACATTATGGCCTCGAGTATTGTCCTTCCGGTATAGAGTATCTGGTTCAGAATATGCTATGTCCATCAAGTTCAGAGTGTTACTAGGAGTACTGCAATTTCACTAGCTGCAACCATGAGTGTTCTGTTTGTGAGTGAGTTGGGACATCACTGCTGTGTGGTACCTCTCTGAAGGTGACAAAGATGGTAGTGATAATACAAGGGCAATCCAAAGTGCATCTAAACTGGAGTTGGGTTGAATGACAGGGATTTATAATTTTAATTTTATTTTGATGTAATTTGACACATTGAAATTTTTTATAATAATATTAAAACATCTCTTTCATACTAAGGAGGAGACTCTCTATTAACCTAAAAATGTAATAAAGTAAATTAAAAAATGTTTACTTCTCGCCACTTTGAATCAATGGAACAGAAACAATAACAAAATCGTTGCAATGACACCATCTCCAATCCAATGTTGATTTACTAGTTTTTTGACCAGAATTTTTAAGTTTTTTTTATCTGTCGGAGATTCAAAATATGATGGTATGAACATTTGGTTCTGTTTATTTTGTTTGACCTCCATTCTGATGAAAATTATAGGATCTATTATTATTTATTATTATAACACGAGAAACAATAACAAAACCGTGTTATATCAATCACTGAAATAATGAAGGAAAAATAAACAAGAAAACTCAACAGAATAACCAAGACAAGAAACTGAATGGATTGGAATTTGTTATTCAACAATGATTCTCCGCACGCTACATTTCATGGGAATTTGTTAGTTTTATATCATCGACCGTCATTACATAACTAATATTTTGGTATAAAACTATCTAGTTACATTTTACCCAAAGTTACTAATTCGTTGTCAAACTAACAAACTCCACCTTGACAACAATTTTCATAATCCCTTGCCCATGCCCATTCATCATCTTTACTGCAAGCCAAGAGAATTTAAACACCACCGCAACGTCTCTACTGTAACTGGCTTTGTGAATATGTCTGCACAATTCTCTCGTGTATGGACCTTTTGAAGAGCTACTTTTCCGCCATCGATCATGTTGGATACCTATACCAATAGGTTTCATATTTCATGACTGGCAAATTCAAATGCCAAATATGCTCTACTTTGCTGATTCAAAGATCCCATATTTCCAAGGAAAGACAAGGTGTGTACATGCCTTCATGTCTATTAAATTTTGATGGATGATCCAAAAGTCTAATATGGATCATGCCATGTTTCAATTTTTCTGTTGTGGAATAGAGAAAGAAATCTGTCCAAACTGTTCAATCTTGGCAGATCAGTAGTTAGGCAGAGAAACTAAGGTTCCCAACTACTCAATATGGGGCCTTGGAAGAAATAAGGGTAGTGCTAGATAGGAAATCAAAGGAAAAAGCCAATGGAAAAGAAAAGGCACATAAAGGGTCTGCAAGTCCAAGTGCACCCTCCAAGAAGAAACAAAAAATGCTAGGCAAAATAGTTGGGTAGGTAGATGGGGTTGCAGAAGTGATGTTCCTTCCAAGCTGAAACTTTTCCAGTCAAATACAAGGAAAACAACATAATGAAGCATGTCTAACTTCCCTTTTTCCTGATTCATCACTCATTACTAACCTCCCTTCACAAGATGTGTTTATAAGAAGATTCAAGGTTTTATGTTGGTTCTTATGGCCTTTGGAAGCCACATTTCTTGTGTAAAGTTCTTCTCATTTTGATCTACTCTTTAAACTAAGTTGTTTTCAAGAAAACTTAGTAATTTCACTCTTCATTCACCTTCTCCCTCCATATTAACCTCTGACCTTTATTATCTAGCTCCCTATGTTTCCCTTTCCCTACTACTATAACACCATGGTGTATAAACCTTAAGCAATGTATAAATACCCCCTCCTTGGCATTATAGCCATAAAGTTCACTACTAGGGAATTGAATTAACATCTGGTTAGCTCAAGAACCCGAGCCTAACCTCTTATCTCCTAGAACTCATTGGTCCATTCAATCCTTCATTTTGCCCTAAAAACCTTGGAAAAACCCCTTTTTTACCCATATACCTGCTCAAAAGCGAAAAATGCCTAGAAACCCACTTTCCCCGCCTTATCCTAAGGTCGGGACCCATTTCCGCTGTTTACATGAAAATTTCATAGAAAAACCCTCTTATCCTAAGTTTTGATACCCCGAGCGATTTTGCGAATAAATCTTTCATAAACCATAATTTCCGCCTTTTTTCCAAAGTTTACAGTTGTATGTGATTTAACGAAGAAATACATTGCGAAACCATTGAATTTTTTAATATTCCAAAGGGTCCCACCGGGCGCAAGTTCCAAGGAAAATTATTATATAAATCCCCGCCCGATGCCCGTATCTTCCGTGCAGATCCCTGGCCCGATAACCGTCCGATCGAGCTCCTTTAATCCGACGGTCGACGTGAATTTCAGAGCAGCCCCGACGTCCGACAGATATCGTCCGATATCTGTCAGACGCTAATGTCATGCAGGGTCCACGCGTCGCCTCCAAAATCCATCGGAGCCCCCTCTGACAGTTTCCTCGCCGTATAGGAGGTGGTCCGATATCACGCCACCTGTCTGCCGACGTCAGCGCCCTCTCACTGCCTATGTCAGCGCCACGACCGTGCGCCCCGCCCACCACTGGTCCACCTGTCCTCCACCTCACCGCCCCCGTGGACCGATCATAGGCCGCCACGTCACCTGATGACGTCATGCTGACGTCATCCAACCCGGACCCACCTGCTGACGTCATGTAAAAAAAAGGCGCCAATGACCCGAAAAAGCCATATTTTGTCAGATTTTGCGCGTTTTTTGCACTTTTTGCAAAAAACATTGCTGCGCTCTCTGCATACGTTTCACGACGAAAAATTCACCAACCTGCTCAAAACAAACAGGAGATCTTCAGCGCGCATACCCACCTGCTGTTCCAACCCAGGCTATTGATTTACCAGGTATTTGTCCGTGCAAACTTCTCTGAAACCTGGTTTTTCTCTGTAAATGCTAAAAATCACTTTAAGCACAGAAAACGCTTAAAATCACCAGAAAACTACTTACACCCAGCTCCCTCTTGAAAAATTGACGGTCGAATTTCACTAGCCGAGCCGTTTTTAGACTGAATTTTCAGTAAGAGCCTGCATTCTTCGTTCGCGCAGTCGTGAACTAGAACCCGTAACCTGCACTCAATTACCAAGAAAGGTCTGTTAGACACTATAACTTGCCTTCTGAAGGAACCAAAACAGTATTTCAATTGCTGTGGACTTGCCCTGTTACCTTGCATTTTCAATTTTCCTCTTCACTCAGGCAGTGCTCTTCCGGCCTAGAAACAGAAGTTTATTTACCAATCAGAATCCAAACAACCATGGAGACTCCAGTTGCACCAGTTGCCCTCAATGTTGCTCCCTTAAATGCCCCTCAGGGAGAGCTGGAGTGGCAGGATTTGGAAGACCTAGACTACCAAATCTCAGAGGACTCCTCATCGAAATGCAAGTCCTACCTTCATCTACTGAATGAGCTTAAGGCCAAACATAAGGATGGGACAGACATACTAGGCATTTGGGATTCCTTTCTCCCAATATTCAAGCTCCCTCAGGTCAACCAGTTCCTTGACCTGATTCATCTATGTGCTGTCTACTATGACCCCATGCAAAGGGTTGTGCTTGACCCTACAGGCTCAGTGGTATTCTACATAACCCCTGAGGCCATTAGAGAGATGCTGCAATTCAAGACCCAGAAGAAATGGGTCCCCTTGTCTCTAATGGATTTGATCAACCAAGGAGCTAAGATACTAACAGATGCACAAATCTTAAAGCTCAACCAATTGTTCATTACAAACTCTGACATTGTGCTGCACCCTCCTATTTTTGATGGCTACCTAAATCAACTGGGTGTAGATCTTGCATACATGATTAGTTCCATTTTGGGGTACAAGTCACTGGAATTTATTGATGAAATTGTACTAGTAATGATGACTATGTCTTCCCCTGGCAAGAGTCCAATCTATTATGACTATGCCACATACATTTCAGATAAGATGCATGAGCAGTTCTTGAACTTGTCAAGAGAGAAGGTGTTTAGATACACCTCCTACATCTACCACCTCATTCTATATTATCAACATGAGAAGTTCTCCTTTGATATTAAGAGAACAGATGCAGAAGGCAATCCAAGGTCAGTGGTGTACTGGACCTCGGTGTTTCATAGCAGCACCTACTCTCCATATACCTACTATGAGTTCATAGACCTCTTCATCCACCTAGCCATGTCTTTATTCCTAAGCTCGCCTCCTCCAAGACTGACGATGAGATGCAGAGGATTCTGCAGCTATCCAAGGTGTACAGCATAGGGGATTGGTACTTTTACCAACACTACACTGTAATCAGAATATATGGGTGTGAGTTACGCCCCTACAGATTGCCCAAGTATGTGCCTATGAGACTGTTTGCCCTTGAATATTTCAGGCAATTTGGCAATGCTGATATGATACACTTTGCAGGCAAGGGCAAGAAGGCACAGCTAAAGGTGAAAAATCAATTGGGCCACCTTGTCTTGAAGAAAAGGGAAGGCTGGAAAGAAGCTGATAGAAAGCTAGAATGCCTTGGCCTGAAAACCAGTTTCCCTTGGAAACCCTATGACCCTAATCAATCTATATCCTTAAGAAGGCTAAAATACAAGCTCTCTAGCTATGAACATGTGAGCTTGCC
>APFE030084039.1:108826-124136 GCA_000404065.3 Pinus taeda
ATTTTAATTAGTTAAAAATGATTATTTCAGGCTCAAAGTAGGAAATAATCACATTGGATAGACTAGATACATGTAAACGATCATGAGGTTTGAATGAGGATGGAGCGCACTACAGCTAACCGCAAAGGTTTCGGTTAGGGCATCAGAAACCCTAATCCACTAGGCCTGAGGACTTCCGTGCGACTGAGGTTAACGTTCTCCTGTTTACTGTTGCACCTGGCTCGGTTATTCAGGCCCACCTGTCTTTTTCAACATGGCAGCCGTTACTGTCATCGATGTAATGGAAACGGAAGAGGAGGTCGATTACACTGAAGACCCCCTCCAATCTCAGGTCATCTTCGACCGTCCGTCTTTCCTTCCGCCGGTTTCTGGTTTTTCGCCGCTTTCTTCCTCTCATCCCTCCCCGGTTGTCACTATCCCGGTTACCTCCCCCTCACATCCGCCCGAGGGCTCCCTCCCTTCTGACTCCCCTGGTCTCGATCTCCCCCTGCTGTCCCCTGGTACCCTCCATTTCCTATCATCCGTTATTCCCCCGTTGCCATCCTTCGACCCTCACCCTCCGTCCTCCTCTTTCCTTGCAGCTGCATCGGCTGGACCTCCTCTCTCGTCGGGGGTTGGGCCTTCTGCCTCCCGTCATTCCCCCTCTAGCGTTTTTGAGACCCCTGCTGTTAGGGTTTGTTCATCGAAGGCGTCCCCCCTGGAATTCTCCTCGGATCCCCTTGCAGATCATCCATCAGCTCCGCGCTCTAGCAAGAAGAAGAATAAGTGCGTCAAGGCCACTTCCAGGGACATCTCCATCCGGTTCGGCGAGACATCTGCCATAGGGGAAGCTGCAAAAATGGCAAATACCATTTTGGTTGGGCATGTCCATGGACGCACATATTCTGCTACCTGGCTTACCCTCGGGGTAAAAGAGATTTGGGGGGGTGTTCTCAAAAAACTCCCAGAAGTGCAGGTTCTCCCCCGCGGATGGTTCGCTCTTCACTTTGCCAAGGAGAATTATGCTGATTTGGTTCTGGCCAGATATTGGCACATAGAGATGGCGTCGGTGTTACAAAAAGGTGGAGCCCTCTCTTCGATCCTGAACACGAGCAGATTGGGGTCGGGCCACTATGGGTTCGGCTCCCCAGCCTACCTCTCCAGTACTGGAATGAAGAGGTTTTCATGCGCATTAGGAATGCCCTAGGTACATACCTAGACCACGATAGATCTTATGTTGAATCCAAGAGCAGAACTCTGGCCCGTATTTTGGTTCATCTTGACACTCGTGATGGTTTAGAGGAGAAGATTACACTTCATTGGGTCAGATATACCCGGACTCAAATCCTCGACTACGAAGGAGTGCCCTTCAGGTGCCGTCGCTGTCACAGAGTGGGACATCTGTTCAAGGAGTGCCCTCTTAACAAAAAACAAGAGGAGGCCCCGGTGACATCCACCACTCCATCGAGGCCTATATCTCCAGAAGCACATTGCACCCCGGCTTCAGGCGTCCCCTCCAGCTCTCCCTCACAGGCTCCTGGATCGGCGCAAGGCACTGCTCAACCTCCGATCACCAGAGCTCGGGCGGCCTCCGCATCTACGTCTGCTCCGGGTATATCTCTATTCTCTCCTTTGTCTAATTGCACTTCTGGTAATTTCACTCTCTCTCCTTCACTATCTGTGGCGCACTGCACTATTCCCTCCTCTTCGGTTATTGCCCCCTCCATTCCATCCACTCTCATGGTATCATCGCCTCTCTCATCTCCTTCATCATCCGGGGGTTCAATTCATAATTACAATATCCGCCCTCGCCCTCACTCAAATCGCTCCCACTTGAAGATTGCTGGGCTTGGCATCACTTCCCCCAGCCTGATACCATTATCTGCTCGGGGTCGAAAATCTCACTTTACAAAGGCTATCCGAAAAGCGGGTGTTGAGGTTGCCTCTGGGCGTCAATCTACCATTGTTGGGGTTCTTAGAGCGATGAACACCCCAGGCAACCTGCCCCCATGAAGTGCTTATCCTTCAATTGCAGAGGCTTGGCTAGTGCCTCCAAGAAACTAGCCCTCAAAAGGATGATAACATCCCTGCCTGTTGACATCATTCTTCTCCAGGAAACCCTAGGTCCTGCTGACTCTATATCGGCCGCCCTATCCTCCATATCCCCGGGTTGGCTTTTTTCGGCTCTGGACTCATCGGGTCGTTCGTGGGGCCTTGCTATTGGATACAACCCTGCATCTATCAAGGCACTTGGGACATGGGGGGGGCCTGGTTTTTTGGGACTAGACCTCTTTTCGGCAGACCTGGGCACAAATCTTCGGGTTATTAACATTTATGGTCCTTGCCAACAAAGGGAAACATTTTGGAATCACCTCCTGAATCTGCAAATTCTCTCGGCAGATAATATTATTATTGGAGGAGATCTTAATTTTTCCCTGGGATACAGCGAATCCTGGGGCTCATCTGCAGAGATCGACCCAATCATTGGCTTCATGACTGATCTTTTGGAGCGCCATGACCTGATCGATGTACCCATGATCAAAATTCTCCCCACCTGGAGGAACAGACGCATCGGGGAAGCAGCTCTGGCTCGCAGATTGGATAGATTCATTATGAAGGGCACTATGTTTAGACAACTACACTTATATAAGCAATGGGTGGGAACTGGAGGAATCTTGGATCACTATCCTATCTATCTGGAGCTATCGGGGCCCAACAAAAAGCCAAAAGCTCCCTTCAAATTCAACCACGGATGGTTACAGGACCCCTCCTACATCAAGCTAGTCAAGGACTACTGGACACAGAATCCTATAGATAGGGCGGACACATTGGAAAAAGGATTCTACATGAATTTATCTCAGCTAAAGCATAAGTCAATTGAATGGGCCAGAGAAAAGAACAAACAAGATAATTCTACTCTTGTGCACATTGAAGCTGAAATCCTCTCCCTCACTGATGAAAGAGGTTTGGGCTTCATTTCTGCTGCAGATAAAGTACACCTGGTTGAGCTTGAAACACAAAAACAAAAAATCTTAAGGGAGCGGGAGGAAACCATCAGGCTTCGGAGCAGAGCCACATGGCTAAAAGCTGGGGATGAAAACACCAGGTTTTTTCATAATTTTGCAAAGGGAAGGAAGGTTAAAAATACCATTTGGAGTCTTCCCACCCCTGATGGAGATGTAGCTGATACCTTCCCAAAGCTCTCACAGCTGTGATCCTCCCACTTCAGGAATCTTTATAAGCAACCCCAGGCCACTTCCATCGCTAAGATCATCAATATTGCGGGTCATTTTCCCAGATTTGTTAATGAGGATGAGGCAAATCATCTCTTTGACCCTATCTCTCCTGAAGAGCTAGAGAGTACTATCAAATGGTTCAAGAAGGACCGGAGCCCGGGGCCGGATGGGTTGTCCATTGAATTCTACATTGCATTTTATGAGCTTATCAAAAATGATTTACTAAGGGTGATTGAGGAATGCCGTGAGACTGGCTTTATGTACAATGCCATCAACTCCACCTTCATCGCCTTGATCCCCAAATCAGATTCTCCGTCCTCCTTTGATGACTACCGTCCCATCTCCCTCTGTAACGTGCTATACAAGATCATTTCTAAAATCATTGCTAATTGTATCCGCCCCATTCTTTCACGTCATATTGCTCCTCATCAATTTGCCTTCCTGGAACATCGACAGATCCATGAAGCTGTTGGTGCAGCTCAGGAAGCTCTTCATACTATCTGGACCAAGCACCTGAAGGCCATCATCCTCAAGATTGACTTAGCAAAAGCTTTCGATTGAGTCAGTTGGCTCTATCTCAAAATGATCCTTATTCATCTCGGTTTCCCCCAAATTTTCATTTCCTGGATTATGGCCTGTATCACCACCCCGACCTTCAGCGTCCTGATAAATGGATCGGCATCCCAATTTTTTCACTCAGAGCGCGGATTGAGACAGGGATGCCCACTATCTCCCCTCCTCTTCTTGATTGTCATGGATGCCTTGAGTCGGCTTATCGACTCAGCCAAAAGGAATGGGGAATTTAGTGGCCTCAGGATTACTAATGAATGTTCCCTTACCCATCTTCTCTTTGTGGACGACGTTATGATCTTCTTGGATGGCAGCATCAGAGATACACGGTCTTTCTCTAACATCATCAATATTTTCTCATCTGCCACTGGTATGCTTGCAAATCACTCAAAGTCTTCTATCATCTTATCCAGGACCTCCATCCAGGAATCTCTCCTTGCACAGTAGCTCTTTCCATACTCCATCCATCCTTTAGATCATGGTCTAAAATACTTGGGATTTAGAAGAAAGCCCGCCAGCTCTAAGATCATTGACTGGATCTGGCTAGTGGATAAATTGGAGAAGAGACTCAACATATGGAGCCACCGATATCTCTCCAGAGCTGGCAGGCTTGTCTTGGTAAAAGTTGTTTTAGAAGCGACCCCGGTATATTGGATGGCTTTAGCCTGGATCCCAAGAAGCATCCTGGCCAGGCTACAACAAATCTGCAACATGTACCTATGGAATGGGAATCAGGAAAAGCGCATTTTTGCTTGGGTTGGTTGGAAGAAGATCGCCACCCCCAAAAAATGGGGAGGATGGGGGCTAAAAGATCTCCCCTCTTTTGCTCAAGCACTTGCTGCCAAAATGGGGTGGACTCTTCTGACTGGCAACAACCTATGGACCTGCATCTCATACCAAAAGTACATATGGCCGCTCAATATTCTGGATTGGGTTCGCCTCCCCACCTGGCCAAAAACATGGATATCCTCTGTTTGGAAGGCACTCCTAAACTCCCTGCCTCTCATCAGGGATAACCTGGTTTGGAGGGTCAACGATGGAACTCTAGCTCGTATTGGCATGGACCCTTGGTCGGGTTGTGGAGGTAGACATATATTTCCAGATGATCTCATACAACATCTACACTCGCAGGAGTTAAGAGTTCTGGAAGACATTGCGGACCCTCAAAACTCTTCTATATTTGAACAGCACTGGAAATCAGCTTATCAAAATAAATCTTCCACCTGTTTGGCATCAGGATTGGATGGAATACATCAATGCATTATCGGAAGCTCATATAAGGATCAAACAGGGACCGGATGAACTTATTTGGTACCACTCAGGAAATGGTATATACACCCCTAAGTCGAGTTACCTTGCACTGATGTCTCACAAAATCCCGGACACGATCTCTTTTTGGTGGCAGACAATATGGAAACTCACAGCTCCTCCCAGGCAGAAATTATTTTTTTGGTGCATTTTTAAAGGAGTTGTTCCGACGGGGGATAATCTAATGCATCGTGCTGTGTATGGGCCGACCTGGTGCACCTTCTGTAAACAATCATCTGAATCCTGTATCCATCTGTTTTTATTCTGTCCAGCCATATCTGCAATCTGGCAAGCCATATCAAATGTGATCCAATACACAGGCAAATGGGAGGGTCACGATATTAATCGTACTTGGGAAACCTGGTTTTATAACCACAAACATTCAAAACTCCAAAGTTTGCCTATTATAATATGCTGGTACATATGGTTAGCTCGGAACCAGTTGATTTTTGATGACAAACTGCCCATCTGGCCGCACATTATCTCTCTCATTACTGCTGCATACAATTCGCTACCTGACCCGCCCCAACCCAGGAACAGAAATCCGTGCGACCCTCCACTTATTGACCATAGCACTCCTTGGGCCTTCTTTGATGGCTCGGCTCAACAGCAAGGATGTGGGGGAGGTTTTCTACTCTTCATAAATGATCAGCATCTCTACAAAGTCAAAATGGGATTGGGACCTGGCACAAACAATTTTGTTGAGATCATCTCTCTTCGTCATCTCTTTCATTTTTCATTGGGCACAATTGCATGCATATACATATTTTTGGTGACTCAAATATTATCATTGATTGGTTCAACAATATAACAGAATGCCACACACACACTCTCAGGAACATTTTGGATGATATTAATATACTGAAGGCTCAATTTATTGACATCTCTTGCCAACACATCTACAGGGAACACAACAACAGCGCTGACCAACTTTCCAAGGAGGCCACGTCACTTCCCAGAGGTGAATGGTTGATACAGGAGCAGTGAGACGCAGATCACTATCAGTACTATCATCGACCATATATTGATGCTCACTACCATAGGGCGGACAACCCCTGAGATATAGTCCAGTATTTTTGATACTTTTTGAACAATGTACATAGTTGAACAGATCATATATGATGCCCTGTGTGGCAAATATGTTTATATTTTCTTATATATCACAGATAGTTTATAAGGAACATCCTGCGAGATGATTCATTTTTTGCTGTATTTTGAACAAGATGTAACAGATAAAAATCTCTCCACATGTTGGGGAAGAACACACAGCATATGCAAAAGCATCTACAACATGAAATTTTTCTACTTTTAATGAAAGATTACGATTTTTCCAGTGGAAAAAAAGATTATTTCAATATTTTGTGATAAAAAAGGAATAATATTAATATAAATATATTATTATTATTTGATCATAAAATTATATATATATTTTTAATTTTTTTTCAAAAAAAATAATGTTCATATTTCACATGGTTTTTCCTTTAGTATATTCAAAATAAAAGGATTTCATTTTTTATTAACATTTTATTGTAGAATTATAATAATTAAAAATACTTTATATAAAAAATAAATATAAACTTTTTGTTAATATTTATTTTTACAGGATCATTTTGCAAAACCTATAGTTCACATTGATACCAGAGATGGCTTGGAGGAGAATATTACTCTACATTGGAGGCATTTCTCTCGTAAACAAAATCTTAATTATGAATGTGCTCCATTCAGGTGTTGGAATGCCATAAGGTTGGACATCTTTTCAAAGAATGCCCATTTCTCTTGCCATATGTTCCACCTGCTACAAAGGGAACAAAACATCGCAAGATGGAAGACTCAATTGTGGATGAGCAGCCCACGAGTCGAGATATTCCAAACGATGTGGCTGGGGACACTGTTTAGCCATCCTATGCTTCCCAGATACCACCAATCTACCCTCCTATGACTAGATCCCGGTTTTTTGCTGTGGCTTCTCCTACATCGGGGAGCAAAATGAACCCGTGGACTGGCTTTCAAAAGTGGAAACGCATCATCCTAGAGGGGAATGGTTGATCAGTGAGCACACACCAGAACATATCTACTAGTATTTCCATAGACCATACATCGATCAGGATCTGCAGAGGACTAACAGGCCCTAACTTATCTTTAGCTATTTATTTTTTTACTACATAACAATAATCACTATGGGTGACATTTTGAAATTTTTTGAAAATATGTAAATATAATGTATATGATCAGCTACAAACAGCATACCCTCCTCTGGGTTTTTGTATAGACTCTTACAATACTAAACAGATCACAGATGACTGCAGTCAGTTTCTATGCATATGCCTATGGCATTCACAATGTGTAATTTTCCTTGATAATGAAAATTATGATACTTTTCCCTAGGAAAAAAATTATCTTTACAATTTTATAATTTGAAAAGAGTATAGAGTTGTTATGGGCATGGACTTGCAACCCTATCATACTTCAACATAAAATAATTCAAATGAAAAAAACCTCTACCGAGGGAACCTTCATGAAACATCTATGCTTTTTGGGCCCCTTAGCCTTAAAAGTACCTTATTAAAGATTATTTTCCCATGTTTATACTTATTTATATCATATATATGAAATCAATAACTTTCTATACATTAAAAAATTCACCCTCTTCATTTTCTTGATGTCAATGACCCATCAGATGTTTTCTCCCACTTTTCTCATAGTATTATATATCATAGGTCATAAATCATAGAAGAAAGTTCATGGTAATATTCAATATGATACATTTTTTTATTCCTCGACATCGACACCATATCAGGGATATATTATCACTTTCATAGATACCCCCTTTGTCAAAAATTAAAAGTAGGGAGGGAGAGCTATGAAATATTTTTACACACATTAAATCATACCAATCTCTCAACACTGGAAAAATAGGGTGTAGATTTTAACTATAGGAATCCCATTATCATGTTTAATATTTTTTAGAGACAATCCCCATATTTTTCTAAGAATGAATTATGCCCCTAGAAGCCTTTTCTTTAAACCTTTCCATGAAGGGTGTGTACTATATTTTCCTCATGATTGTATATAAAATGAAACTCACAATTTATCCTATATGTGGTCCATTATCTTGTGTTGTTTAACATATCCAATCTGATATATCATTGTTATACATAATGACTATTAGAACAACCTTATAAAATTAATGCTAGGATCATCCCATTATACCTCACTAATTCCCACATGTGCCCGACATTATGACATGCTTTCATACAACATCCTTCTTGGGTGGCATTAATGCCTAACCTGTAGTGCATTAACAACTTGCCTCGATCACCCTAATGCCTTCCTATCTGCATTACCACCCCTTAAGGCAGCATTAAAGTCTTCAATTATTTGTTATGTTGTCAAGAACTTATATAAAGTATGCATCCATGCCTTTACCCTCATTATTATAGTGTTACATAATTTTATTATTCCTTATCTCTATATTCTCTTTAAGCACTAAGTATTATTCCCACTGCTATAAGGCTCACTAACTAATCAAGGTGGCTCCAAACACATGCAGAAGTCCAAGAAGGTTCAGAAATGGTCAAAATTAAAAGTGGTTAGATTTCTCTCAAACCAACACCAAATCGAAGTGCCCGTCGCCCTAATTCCAACGGTGTGAACAACACTCAAATCTAAGTTCGTATGAGGAAGTTAGAGAAATTCAAAGTTGTGGTCAAAGTTGGTAGTTTGCCAGGTTTAAATGTTCTACATTTTTACCAACATCGAGGCATGAAAAATTATCTCCCGAGAGTGGATGGATTTGTGGGTTGGTCGGTTTTCCTAATAACCCCTAAAACGGTAAAAATCAAACATATGGTTTATAATAACAAAAATCATATTAAAAAAATGCGTGGCGGGCTTCCACCCCCTCATTGGAGCCATCTGGAATATATATTTAACACAAAAAATTGGGACGGGGCCACATGTAGCGAACCCTGCCCACCAACCAACACCATATATGTAACGCTGACCACTGGTTGTAACTAATGTCATGGAACCGAACCCTATAACCAGTGGGAACCATGAAACTGTTTCCCGAAAACCACGTTCATAACTGCGCGCCAACTATTCATTAAAATTTTTTCATGATTAGTGTTTACCGTTTTGTATTTAATGTTCAAGTGGAATTGTTGTGGATATGTAAACCACTTCTGACGACAATCATTCTGCAACTTCCATTGTGTCTATATAAACTGAAGAGCTTAGTGATCAGTGTGGACGACCATCTCCTTCCCTAGAATGTTATGCTTCCATTCCAGTAAGCCTACATGTTGGAATACATATATTTATCATAGGTTGGGTACTTCCGAATTGTATCAGAAAGTGTCTCACTATGATATGCCACTAGATCCCCATGTTGGGTGAGGAATGCACCAATAACATAGTCGGAGGCATCTGTCTCAATTTCAAATGGTTTTTGTAGGTTTGGCAATGTGAGTACCGGTGCAGAGAAGAGGCAATTCTTCAACTTAGCAAATGCCTTCGTTTAGGAATCGAATCAGGAAAACTTTGCTTTCACCCCGCCCTTGGTAATCTGACTCAAAGTCCAACTAATATGGGAGAATCCCAACACAAATCTCTAATAAGTATTTGCAAGGCCCAAAAATTTGTGAAGCTCTATTAGAGTGGTCGGGGATATCTAATCCAAAATGACTTTGATTTTAGTCAGATCCACATGTGTGACACACTTATCTATGATTTAACTAAGATATTGGGCCTGACTCATGCCAAAGGTGCATTTCTTGAAGTTTGCACATAGTTTGTGTTTCTGAAGGGTTTGAAGGACCTATTGAATGTGTTACAAGTGTTCTTCCCAACTCTTGCTCAAGGTGAGGACATCGTCCAGATAAATAACCACGAATGAGTTGGTGAATGGCTCCAAGATGTCATCCTCTAGCCTCATAAAAGTAGTAGGGGAATTTGTCAACCCAAAGGGCATAACAAACCATTCAAAAAGTCCTTCCTTTGATTTGAAGGTGGTCTTCTATAGATATGTGGGATTTATTGGAACTTGGTGATAGCCAGACTTTAAATCGATCTTGTTGAAATAGTTGGTCCCCTTGAGTTGATCCACGTGGTCAGCGATCCGTGGGATTAGATGTTTGTTCCTAACAGTGATTATGTTTAGTACTTGATAATCAATGCAGAGCCTCCAGGTCTCATCATTCTTTTTTACAAGTACAATCAGGCTCCCACAAGGTGAGGAACTTGTTCAGATATGCCCTTTTTGTATCAACTCCTGGATTTTTGGCTTGATCTCTTCATTTCCAAAATGGATCGACAATATATCAGATTATTTGATAGAGGTGCTCCTGGAGTCAAATCAATCAGGTGTTTTACCTGCCAGTGTATGGGTACCCCTGTGGATGAGGAGAAGATGTCCTTATATTCTTCCACGACTGTATCCACCTACTTCTGTTGCATGGAGGAACCCTTCCCAGGGACAATGGATGTGGGTACAATCTTCCCCTTACTTTGAAAGTGAATCAGAAAGAAAACAAATTTCCCAGTTTGGGAGATGATCTTACTGCATTGCTTAATAGATATCAAAGAGATGGCGGTAGGCAGGGCTACCTCTAGTGTCTCGTATAACTTATTACCCAATGAAATAATAACAAAGTGAGGTTTAGACTCATTTACAACATGTTTCTTCCATATGTAAGGTTGTCCTAATACTACATTAGAACTTCAAGAGGAGCAACATCACATAATACTTCATCTATGAAGGGCTTGATATTGTAGGGAAGGCGACACTCCTAGCTAACATGAAGATATTGTCGTTGGTGAAGCCACCCGATGGTGTATGGTTGTGGATGTTCTATAGTTGGTATGCCAAGTTGCTTCATGAATTATGTTGAAATGAGGTTCTTTTGGATCCTGCTATAGAAAATGAACTGCAGCGGAGAACCCTTCACCCACATCTATGAGTGGAAGAGGCATTCCCCCTCCTTTGGATCTTCTGGCTCAATCTTCCAGATCTTGGTGGTGACCATAGTGGCACTGGGCTCTGCGTCAATGATTTGCTTCCCTTTGTCATTCCCTTCGTTAGGTTCTCACTCAAAGTCAGAACATGCGTCAAACTCAGAAGCCTTCAACTTGGCCATAAGTGACTGCTTGGCTCGAGACCCACTTGTGTTGTGAGTGGAGATATTATGGAACTCACACCACTTTCTCATGTCCTTCTTTGTCTTCATGGTGTTTTTCTTTGCTTGCTACTCCGACAGGTTATCCCAGGTTGCCTTGCCTTGGATTTGCCCTTTTCTTTGCGTTTTAGGAACAACATCTCATCCTGGACGTACTTGTGTAAATAGTCATGTTACTTGAGTTCCAAATTCCACTCAGAATCCTTGATATCAAAATTCATGTGAAGGGTATGAAAATAATTGGTAAGCTCTAGCACATCTTGGTCCCTTCCTTGCCGCAACATGGTCCACTTCATCTATTTATCCTCATAGCTCCTCACAGAGTATTACTTCTTCTTGATGGCGACCCGACACGAATTCCAAGTGGGTGTGACTGAAAATAGTGAGGGTGTAATTTCATCCTTCTTCTCACAATAGGTTACCCTCCAGTCCTGGACGTGGCATGCAGATTTGAAAAGTGAAAAAGTGAACTTTTCTTGGTTGGAAAAATGATGAACCAAAAAAATCCTTCTAGTAGATTTAATCGTTTATATACAATGTCCACATCTATTTGAACTTGAAATATGGGGATGTAAAAGTTAACTTGTACCTTGAATAGTGTGGCACTTCCAGAGTGGATGCTAGAAGGAGATGTGTCGTGTTTGGGTAGTCGCTGAAGGATCTAGGCATGTTCCTTTGTTGCTTGAGGGCTTCTTTGAGAAAGATTTTGAAAGGATCTCCTACCCCTTGGTCTTTCTTTTCTTCCACCATGGGAGGTTTTCGGGATTTGTGAGGTTGGTCTTGCAAAGGTTCGACCAATTCGAGCCCTAACTCCTTATATCCTGACCTCGTTGGGGTCATGAAAAGAAAAACTAAGAAGGAGCAGACTGCTCTAATACCACTGATTTGAACTTAAACAGGAACACAATAAATTATATATATAACCATAAATACATAGGTTCAACATCAAGAACACTCCATTTCATTAATATCAAATACTGAAATAAGCATACAAACAAAATGGAAATAAACTAGCTCGGGCGATGGTAGCTTATGTCTATGAAGAGATGTGGTAGCTACATGCCTTTGAACTATGTTACAGTGAGGCTCGAAGGTCTATTTATTATTGAGAAATAATGGAAAACCCTAAACATCCAAAAACCTAACCCTAGGAGATGAAGCACCAAAAATATGGCCGCCGTTTGGGTAAATTTTTATATCAACTTCTCGGGGTTGTAACTTTGACATACGATCTTCGTTTGACATGCACAATACCTCATTAGAAGGATCTATCCAAGAAATACAACCCTCAAATGGAAAATATCAAACCAACAATTTTATTTACCCTAGTTTTCCCAAAAACCATCATTTATGGCCTCAAAATGGCTCTGGAAGTTCACAATCCGAAAAACTATCAAAAATAGTAAATTGTTCTACAATTAAGGAAAATGAAAAACTGAAAGCGCCTGTGGTGGGGGTCCAAGTGGAACAGGTGGGTGGCCACCAACATCCACCTGGATCAATATGAAATATAGTTAGAAAAAGTAACAAAAAGGCCATACTGGATACAACGTTGATTCTAGGAGTTTTGGATACAACAAAGAAAGCCACTACCCACAGTCCATGCATAGACGCGGAGCAATTGATTTGGATGGTGAAGTCACTAAAACAACATTTGAAATATCATAATTAGCATATGGAAATTTAACAATGACACATGTTGGAAGAACAATGTATATCATTCTTGGAGTCTTTGACAATGCAAGAGTAATAACAAACAACATGGCTAAAGGAAGCTCACATTAATGAGGTAAAGTCCTTGGAAGACGGTCATAGAATAATGTTAGAATGAAGATGGAGAAAGTGTAGAATGCCCACATTGACCTCCAAGTATTGAGAACACAAGATATTAAAGTTAATAATTAATTTCAAAATGCACAAAACTCTTTTGTGGAAATATTAGAATAGATTCATGGCTACTTCATGTAATTAGAACAAATAGCCCACGAAAGTGATGTCGATTTAGAGACATAGAAAGCAACCAAGTTTATGTATTTTGGATGATGTGTGAAAATTGGATTCTACATCTTTGTATCTAAATGATGTGTGCAAACTAGATTCTACATCATTGAATCTAGTCTCATGTTATGAAACCAGCTCACAAAAGATAGAAAAGATAGATGAACACCTTAGAAATAAGCCTCTTCAAGGGGGCAACCTCCTTTACATTACACAAATGAACAATTCTTGGAGGATACAAATGAAAATACCTCCTTTCTATATATAGGAGTCTAAGGGGTCATAATATAATCAAGGCCGACATAACAATAATAATGTAAGGGCACAATAATAACAATAGTGGGCTTCTATGGGACACAATAATAACAATATGGGGACTACATGGGTACAAAAATATAATAAGGGGGTTGTATGAATAACAGTAAGGGGTTACACTAGTAGTATAGGGGCCTAACATGCCCCTCTCCTTCAAAAAGTGTTGTCCTCAACACTTGAGTAGTTCTTGATGCTTCTGTATAAAATTATTGTCCTCCCATGTGGAATCTTCAACGGGTAATTTCTTCCACTTGATGAGATACTCTGAAATTGATTGATTTCGTAGCTGTCGGGTTCTTGTTTCTATGACTGCTCCAAGTTCCAATATGATTTTTCCTTCCTTGTCAAGTTCTGGTAATATTGTTGGAACTGGGATATTCAGCAACTTTTGAATGAGTTCCCTCCCCGCTTCACCATTCTTCCATTCATACCTTCCTTTGTTTATCAAATTTGGTTGGATAATTGTACCAACCTATACCATCTCTGCAACCATATGTTCAATTTCACTCCTTTGGGCATATGGATATCTATAAAGCTTGATGTTTGGAGGAACACGTCTTGGAATAAAATGAATAGCATGATCATGATCACGAATATGTGGAAGACCTTTGGGAGTCTCAAATACCTTGGAATGATTGTCCACGAATTTTTGGAGATCTGGAGAAATACATGATTTCGATGTGCGAACAGTTAGCGAATATAATTGTGCAATTACGCGTCATTGTTCTTTCTTTATAAGCTTTGTCATTATGTCAGAGTTGTTTATCTTTCCTGGTTTTCTTGTGATACCCTTTAATTCAACTTCCTTTCCTTCTGAAGAAAATTTCATAAAAATTTCTTGAAAATTAAAAGCTGTTGTACCCAAGGATTGTAGCCATTGGACTCCTAGTACAACATCAGCACCGCCCATTGGAACAGAAAAAATTGTGCTATTCAATACATATTCTCCCATGGATAACTGGATATTATGGCACTTTCCAAAGCAATCTATGGTTCCTCCACTTACAACCATCACTTGACACTATGGTTTTGGATCTAGGAAGCAATTCAAGTCCTTGGCTATCTTACAATTAGTAAAATTATGGGTACTACCTGAATCAATCAAAACTATTACCTTTTACTTCTTGATATGTCCTTCTGCCTTTACCGTTTAAGGAGTGGTAGTTCTGATGAATGCATTACAAGATATGGTCAGATTCATTTCTTCTTTCTCTGGGGTTGGTTCCTGGGGAGTATCCTTTTCTTTTGATGTTTTTTGATACTTTTCTTCCTGATATTTCACTGTTTGAACCTTCTTCTTCTTGATATGTCCTTCTATCTTGAGAGTTTGGGGAGTGGTAATTTCTTCCAATGCTTTACAAGATATGTTCGGATTCATTTCTTGATGCTAGATGTGATCTTTCACTTCTTCAACATTTTTCTTCTTGATATGTCCTTCTATTAATAGTTTGAGGAGTGGTAATTCTGGCCAATGCATTACAAGATATGGTTAGACTCATTTCTTCTTTATCGATGTGATATTTCACTTCTTGAACCTTTTTCTTCTTAATATGTCCTTTTATCTTGAGAGTTTGAGTGGTAATTCTTTCCAATGCTTTACAATATATGGTCAGATTTATTTCTTCTTTCCCTGGGGTTTGGTCCTAGTGCATATCCTCTTCTTTTGATGATTCTTGATCCTTTTCTTCCTCCTCTTCATACTCTATGTAAAATAATTTCTTCTCAGCA
>APFE030084039.1:124156-134503 GCA_000404065.3 Pinus taeda
AAAAGGTACACCATGTAGATCAAAATATTGCTCCATCTGAAGTATCCAATTTACCAGATCCTTGCCATCAAACTTCCTCATCTCGCTTTTTCTTGATTTTAGGAGCTCGAACTTGAAACGACTATAACTCTGTACTTTTGGATCTTTAAATTTTGAAATTGCAATCTGCGGTAGCGCTCTGCGTCCTCTTTCCAATGCCACTAGTCTGATCAAATTTAGATTCTCCAAGAAAGAGTTATGCACAATCTCCTAAGATGACCTAATTATATACCTTTTCAAAAGTGCGAACTTGTATGAAGTACCATGTTTCACTGTTTTGACCTTAAGATTCGAAACATATATACAGGAAACTACGGTCCGTCATCTTTCTGTAACTTTTGATGAAATTTCAATCTGATGCTCAAAAACAAAGTTATGACTATTTTCCCTAGGTCATTTGTTTGGAATGTAATTCAAGAGTCTGCAAAAAGATCGACTGCCTCATATCATATCTCCGCAAATACTGCACGGAAAGCTCTAAAATTTGGACCCAAGGTTCAGCGCAATTTCTTCTCAAACGGTTTTTTTTTGTAGCATGTGAAACATCGTAGAAAAATGTTATAGCGCAAATGCCACGATGACCTGTTTGGAGCAGTGAAACCCTAGAATTCAAAGCTCTAATACCATATGTTATGAAACCAAGTCACAAAAAGATAGAAAAGATAGATGAACGCCTTAGAAATAAGCCTCTTCAAGGGGGCAACCTCCTTTACATTACACAAATGAACAATTCTTGGATGATACAAATGAAAAGACCTCCTTTCTATATATAGGAGTCTAAGGGGTCATAATATAATCAGGGCTGACATAACAATGATAATGTAAGGGCACAATAATAACAATAGTGGGCTTCTATGGGGCACAATCGTAACAATATGGGGACTACATGGGTACAACAATATAATAAGGGGTTGTACTAATAGAAATAAGGGGTTACACTAGTAGTATAGGGGCCTAACATCTCATCTTATGAAAATTTTGGCTCGCATACAAATTTTGAAGCCTACTATGGATCCTGTGATCAATCATCCTTGGTCACCTCTTGGTAAGCTGATGATTTTAAGCTCCCCTCCTTGATCCTAAGAGTTGTATGTGTTCTCTGTTTATGCAACATGTGTCATTTTTGGGCATAGGGGTTGTTCTTTCTAATGCAAATGGAATGTTGTCTTACTTCAAGGTAATTGCATATGTATGAGTGTTCGTCATCACATAGACATGTTTTGTTGAAATATGGAAACAAGAATATTCCAATTTAATTTGTCCTTGAATTAATTTGTGAATAAAAATAGAATTTTGTCTTAGCGACTACTTGGAAATAATTGATTAATTTATTTTGAATTAATTAGTTTGAGAAATTCAAGTTAGAAGTCTTTCTGAAAGCATGCAAGAGTTATCCCTTAACTCAAGGAGATAAGATTGGGTTATATTTGAGTTGTAATTAGTTAACTCAATTTCCTGAGTTAAGTCTAGTCAAATTAGTTCCAAATTGTTTGAGGAACTAATAGAGAGTTAACAGTCAGTTGCTGCATTAATGCACTCAACCAGTGTACTCCAATTAATTGAAGATTCCCTCATCAAAAACTCATGCATGTCTATTCTGAGAAAGACCCACTTGAGATTATTGTCAAGGATAGTGTACTATCAATTGCATGCGTTTTCCTATAAAGAAAACTCATGCATGTAGTCAAGGACAATCATCCTTGAGGATTGCGCAGTTTTGGAGGATCAGTGTTCCACTTGGTAGGAAGTTTTCCACATGGTAACATGAGGATCACCCAGAAGGAACAACGCAAGAAAATAGGAACTTAGAGGGTAGAGAGAAAGGCTTGAGAGAAGCCAAGATTTCCTATGAGCATCTGTGAGGATTGTATTGAGAGCTAGCTAGCTATGACAGCTAAGAATTTATATAATTCCTATGTATTTCCACCTTGTACAATAATACAGATAGTGAGATTTTTAGCTGAGGCATTCCCCAAAGTATTTTCATGTGTATTGTGCATTGATTCTTCTTCTTCTAGTTATATTGTTCAGCTCGATCTTTAAGATTCCATAAATTGATAGTAGAAGTATGTTATAGTATTTTGCTTTGATTTATATTGCACTATCAGGTAAACCTACATCAGATTTTCTACATGGCCTTAGAGCGAGATTTGTAGAGAATTTCTACATGGTATTGGAGTTGTGAATAGTATACTGAGAAGAGAATTCGAAGTTTGAAGCTTGGGTTTGCAGGTGCAAATAAAATTCATATCATACTTCAAGGTTGGAAAATGGCGTTCTATGGCTTGAGACTCGAGTATGCCTTGGAAGGTAGCTCGAATTACATAGCATGGAAAGATAGAATGAAGGCAGTATTAGAAGACAATGGCTTGAAGGAATTCATTGATCAAGAAATCCCAAATCCAAATTCAACTAATGCACAAGGGTTTCCTGAGTGGAAGAAGTGTGTGGCGAAGGCGAGACGGATCATCCTTGAGGGAGTTTGAGACCATATTGTCTCGAGTCTCCATGGGAAGGATAATCCATTTTCAATGTGGAAGACGTTGAAGGACCTCTACCAGAATAGTAGCAACCATAGGAAATTGGCGCTCAAGGATAAGCTTCGAAGAATCAAGATGGAGAAGGGAGATACTATTTCCACATATCTAAACAAGCTCACCACCTGTAGAAATGAGCTTGGCAGTGTGGGAATAACTACTGTTGATGATGATATGGTGAGCCTTGCTCTCCTTGCCCTTATAAAGAGTTGGAATAGCTACCAGGACTCTATGAATGGAAGGGAGAAACTATTGGATTGGGAACGAATGTGGTCAAATTTTGTGCAAGAGGAGGTCAGGAGGAGCACACAGCATGGTTCTTCATCCAAGGATGATGATGAAGAAAATATGGCCTTAGCAAGTAAGGCAAGGAAAGGGAAGGGAAAGGCTTCCCATTCCAAATCAAATTCTTCTCATGGAGGGAAGAAGGGTGACATGTTTAAAGTAAGATGTTTTATTTGTCATGATATGGGACATTATGTGACTAATTTCCCATCAAAGAAGTCCAAGAAGGGATCCTCGTAAGGATTGGAAGGTGAGGCATTAGCCTCTCAGTTCGAAATGGAATTTACCCTCATCGCATGCATGGTGTCTTCGATGATGGGTTGTGTCTAGTATCTTGGCAATGGAGCCTCATTCCACATGACCGGTGATAAAAAGTTATTCAGTGCCTTGGAAGAGAAAGACCTCAAGATGCGTATAGAGATGAGTGATGATGGAAGGTATAATGTTTCAGGAGTGGGCACGGTTTCTTTTTAGAGGGAGTATGGAGCTCCTCTCACCTTGACAAATGTAATATATGTGCCTGGCTTGAAGAAGAACTTGGTATCAGTCGTGATGTTGGAGGACAAAGGCTACGATGTTGTCTTCAGTAAAGGAAAGGTGTTCGTAAGACGCATAGCCACAGGTCAGAACAAGAGGATAGGGATTCGGGTGAAGAATTTCTATAAAATAGAGGTAGATGATTGTGCAGCGTTGAGTACGAAAGTAGAATTGGTGCAAAGCCAAGACAGTGGCAAGTTGGGGCACAAGCGGTTGGGCCATTTGCATCATGGGGCTTTGAAGATAATGCAACAGATATCTACAAGACTTCCCAAAGGTAAACTTGAGCAAGTTGACACATGCAAAGGTTGTACCTTGGGAAAGTACACCAAGTCTTCCTTTCATGACTGAGATAGTTGAGCAGAGGCTATCTTAGAGCGATTTCATATTGATGTGTGTGGACCATTCTCGATGGCATCCATAGTGAAGAAAAGGTATTTTGTGATTTTCATTGATGACTATTCTTGTAAATGCTGGATTTATTTCATGCAGAAGAAGGACGAAACTTTTACAAAGTTTTGTGAGTTCAAAGCTTTGGTCGAGAAAGAGTTAGGGAAGAATATCAAGGCCTTGAGAATTGACAATGGTGGAGAATATGTCTCTCAAGAGTTTAAGGACTTTTGTGCAGCGGAAGGAATTAAACAAGAGTTGATAACACCTCGTAACCCACAACAGAATTAGGTAGCCATGAGGAAGAATAGAACTATTGTAGGGGTAGCATGGGAAATGCTGCATGACCAATGCCTACCACTTCACTTGTGGGCTGAGGCACGCAACACAATAGTCTATTTGCAAAATAGAAGCCCACATCGCATACTTGGGATGAAGGTACCAGATGAAGCTTTTTGTGGTAAGAGACTAGATGTGGGTCACTTCAGGATATTTGGCTCATCGGCATATTTCCATGTGACAAAGGATGAATAGAAGAAGCTTGAGTTGACAGCAGAGTTGGGGATATTTGTGGGGTACATTGACACACCTCACAACTATTGGGTGTACTTGCCTACCAGTCAGAGGATAGTGGTTCGCAGAGATCTCAAGTTTAATGAGCAGAAGGCCATGTGAGTTTCCCTTGAGAGGGAGCTCCAACTATAGGCTATGGAGGAACTGTTGGTTCCTAATGAGGAGGAGCCTCAGATTGATGCGGAGTAGCCACATGCAGAGCTTCCAAGAGTGGAGACGTCCACTCAAGCAGAGTCTTCCAGAGATGGATAGAAGCACACAAGAGAAGATGATAGATTGTTAAAGGATGTGAGAGAGAATGTGGGAGGACCACCTTCTTATAGCAGACAGAGGAGGTCACCTGAGACGTACACTGGATACATGGCCCTTGTTGGGGAATGTGTTGAGACCAAGCCATCTTCCTTTGAGGAAGCAATGCAATAGCTGATTTAGGTTGATGCTATGGTGGATGAGTATGACTCCAAAGTTCATAACAGTGTTTGGGACGTGGTTCAGAGACAGAAGAATAAGTCAGTTGTTAGTTCTTGTTGGCTTTACAAGGTAAAGCAAGCTGTTGATGGTAGTGTGGAGAAGCATAAGGCAGGATTCGTTGCTGTGGCTTTTCACAGGTCGAGAGGATCACATTGTTGTAGTATATTTCGGCAGAGGATCAAGATGCTGACATTTTGATAAAGGCATTATCAAAGTGTAAATTCGAGTTCCATAGAGACAGGATCAGGGTGGCAGATAATCCCTTTCTTGTTGAGAGGGAGTGTTGAAATATGGAAACAAGAATATTCCAATTTAATTTTTCCTTGAATTAAATTATGAATTAAAATCTAATTTAGTCTTAACAACTACTTGGAAATAATTGATTAATTTATTTTGAATTAATTAGTTGGAGAAATTCAAGTTAGAAGTCTTTCTGAAGTCATGCAAGAGTTATCCCTTAAATTAAGGAGATAAGATTGAGTTATCCCTTAACTCAAGGAGATAAGATTGAGTTATATTTGAGTTGTAATTAGTTAACTTACTTTATTGTGTTAAGTCCAGTTAAATTAGTTCCAAACTATTTGAGGAACTAATAGAGAGTTAGCAGTTTTATGCATTAATGCACTCAACTAGTGTACTATAGATAACTGAAGATTCCCTCATCAAAAAATCATGCATGTCTATTCTGAGAAAGAATCAGTTGATATTAATGTCAAGGAAAATATACTATTAGTTGCATGTGTTTTCCTATAAGAAAACTCATGAATGCAGTCAAGGACAATCATCCTTAAGGATTAGATAGCTTTGGAGGATCAGTGTTCCACTTGGTAGGAAGTTTTCCACTTGGTAATAGGAGGATCACCCAGAAGGAACAACGCAAGGAAATAGGAGCTTGGAGGGTAGAGAGGAAGGCTTGAGAGAAGCCAAGATTACCTGTGAGCATATGTGAGGATTGCACTGAGAGCTGGCTAGCTGTGAGAGCTAAGGATTTGTATAATTCCTATGTATTTCTACCTTGTATGATAATACAGATAGTGGGGTTTTTAGTTGAGGCTTTCCCCAAAGTATTTTCATGTGTATTGTGCATTGATACTTCTTCTTCTGGCTATATTTTTCCAGCTCGATCTTTAAGCTTCCACAAATTGATAGTAGAAATAGGTTATAGTATTCTGCTTTGATTTATATTGCATTATCGGGTTAACCTACATCAGATTTCTACATGGTCTCAGAGCGATATTTGTAAATAATTTCTACATGTTTCACACTCACCTCACGTACTCTTGTCACGAAGGTTGTTTCATCAAGAAAAGTATGTCTTATGCATTCTAGATGGTCTACGTTGTGTCACTAACTTTCCATGTGCGATCACAATCAAGTCCTACCATGTTTACATATGTTTCTTTGGTCTCACACTTAGCCATTTTCTTGAGCAACCTAGCATCATCCAGCTTCCATGAATTATGTACTTTACATATGCAACCATCAATCTTCCTTCCTTGCCTACCAAAAGCCCGTAGTGCAGAGAGACAACAACCTCCCTTGCCTGCTGAAACCCCGCAACCCACAGAGACCCTAGCCAACACTGCTCTCCAGAAATGCACAAAGAAGTCTAGCTGCATTGCACTCAGAAATTGCATGGAGGTGTCCTCCCAAGACCTTTGTCCCACAACAGTGATTTGAGCCTCAAAACTATGCAACATTGTCCAATTTGTCTTGTCGGTCTTGCATGCAGAAACTGCGCAGATGGGCCTGTAAGGCCTCATTCTGGCAGCAGCCACAATCTACTGAAATTGCACAGATCTACCTCTTAGTGACTACAGGAAAAAGTGATGTGCTAAAATTGCTTCCAACGAGTTGAGGAGAAGGACCAAAGAATCGAGTAATGGAAAAGATCAGGACCGCACGCAAACTCCATTGGATACACGACCGTCTTAAGGATAAGTATGGTAAGTAAGGAAAATATTTCAAAGTACACCTCTTAGTTGAGTTTGCAAGACTGCTTGTCATTGTTATATCACCCTGTCCTCAGTAACGTGCATGTGTGCAAATGTGAAAAGTCATCTTATGTGTTTCTTCTACATGTCTTGCTTCTTTTTCACTTGTTTGACAACCTTTCATCTTCCACATGTTGATTGCTATGTCATGCTTGCGACCTCGTTCTAGTGATGTTGAAGGTTATGTTCGATTTGTGTTCATCATGTACACATTTATCGCACTAAGACACGATGTTGTATGCATTTTCACATAAGTGTCATCGCATTCATTAAACAATATATCACAAGTGTTGCGCTTCTCGCTTGCACCGTTGGTCAGTCACATTGAGTATATGTTGGCCTAATGGTTTGAGGTGTCTTGTCATCGAGTGATGTTGATTGTGTGTTCACAAGGTGTGTATGCACAAGTTCACATGCCCACACACTTAGTCATTTTGCTGAAATTCGGACGACTGGATCACCCTCCAATAGCTAGACCTTCACTGAGCTGCATTGCATAGTTTCGGCCCTAAGTGATCATATACTATATCCCAGAATTGCACAGATCTTGAGGTTGTCTCCCGCGCAACGTACACTGCACAATCCTGGAATCGACCGAACCGATTGTCACCCAGAACAATGCAAAATTTTCTTAGAAAGCCATTTCAATCTATGCTTCTCACAAGCACATCAACTAAGCCTCTAGCTCTCAACTGGAGAGTTTGACTGGGTAATGACCCCGGGACTCACTCCCCTAAAAAAATGTGCAAAAGTTGCAAAGCTTTCCTGTTCTACTGACTGAAGAAATTGCGCAGACATGTCAAATAGACACCCTATTTCCATCACTCTCTCCCTCAAAAAATTGCATAATTTTCCCAGCCAGTCACCTAGTCAGCTGGCCTACTACTCACCCGAAAAACTTTGCAGTTTTCATGAGAAGTCACCCAACTACCCAACATCCCTCTCAGATTAGAAATTTTGCAAGGACATTTAGTAGGCTAGCCTCCCAACAATTGCACAGTTTTTGTTAGCATACTCCCACAGCTCACTGCTAGCTCCCCAAAAAACTTATGCAATTTTTCCAAGCAAGCCTCTTGCAGCCTGCTTCTAGTTCCTCCGAGAAATTATGTAGTTTTTGTTGCCAGCCCCCCTCTCTTGCCTACAATGTAGCCATTTGAAGTCTAAACAGATATTCCCTCCAACCGAGCCAAATCTTGTAGACAGTCAGTACTGGCCTGGATTGTCCATCTTAGTCTTCTAGTGACCTATGCACAATTTTCACCGATAGTGCCTAGAGCTCGCATCCCGGCTTCAAATATACCTTGTACAGTTTCAGGGCCTTGTCCTCTCCCCCAGTTACCTGTATCTGAAAGTGAACAATAATGCTTCATGGTATACTAAGACATTTCTGGATTTGATGTCGTCTCGTCATGAGCGATTGCAAATATAGGTACATGGATGAGACATCATGTGACGACGAGTAGGATGAACAAGGAGAGCATGTGAGGATATTCATTCGCAAATGGACAAATGAGGAATTCATGCATGGAGATTGTTTCGTGAATGAACAAACAAGGAATGTAGGCAAGCAGATTTGTTCGCGAATATATGAACACATGAACCACGTCAGGGTACAAGAGAAGGAGGAACATGCACGTGCAAACATAATGTGAGCACCAAGACCATCGAAGACTTCACACACCTTGCCATGCGGAAATGAAGCTTTGATACACCAAGAGCACATCCATAACTCTGCAACACTGCAACTTAACATGGACACCACTAGCAACATGAACATACTAGCACTATCATGTCGAGTCATGTCATGAGTCATCTCGGCCACATCACTACTGTGGGCCATACTATTGTAATCAATGTAATGTAACATGGAAGTTGAAGATACCCACATGTAAAGTTGAAGAGTCATGTAAGTCAAACAATGATGAAGGAATTTTAATAGTCACAAGGGTTAGTTTCACCCTTGGCTATAAATACCCCTCATTTGTACATGCTTAATACTTTTCACCTTGGCTCCTCCCACATAGCCTTGAGACTCTGTAATATTTTCTTTAAGGAGTGAGCAGTGGCTCCAATGCCCTACTTCTGGGGTTAGTGATGTATGGTGTACTGATGTGTCTTAGAACTTTTTCTTCATTTAGAAGCTTGTTAACAGGCCAACACATTTTCACGCATGTATTGTAATTGTTTGTAAGATTATTCTTTGGACACTTGTAATGCATGTTGCTTTGACCTGTGTTAAGACAATTGAACTATTTTGATTGTTATAATACATATGTTTATGAAAATGTGTTTTATAATTTGTTAGCATTGTTTTGCTTGTGTGGGCTACCTCGCTAGACACTAGACGAAACCATTCCCAAAAACTTGTTATAATGATCGTTGCACTCACTTGGACTACTTCATTGGGTGTTGTATGTGCTATCCACTCATTGTGTGTTTGTGACTGCCGCATCCATGTGGACTACTCTACCGGAAGTTGTGCATGTCCTGTTGTGTTGCATGTCTCTGACAAAGTTGGGATTCTTCCCTTTGGACTAGAGAGTCACTTCCACCCTCTCCGTCTGCGATGAAAGAACCTTGACACAAGTAACACTAACACCCATCAGGAATGTGAACCTCATTGTTTGAAGACAAAGGAGACCACTCTCACATGCTGACAATCAAGAGCTAAGGCATATCTTTAAGATAATGGTAGCCAGACCATCGTATCGGATGAGACTCCTACACCAAATGGTGTGAGGTCTAGTTGAGACTTCATATTGGGGAGATCCCCCTAATATTGGTAGGTCTAGCACCATCAACACATCCTTATGAGCATTGTAAAAAAAATAATCATCATTCAGGAAAATGTTCCAAATAGAAAAATCCTGTAAGAACAAAGACTAACCTAGGATGTATCACTTCCTGGAAATGGTCTTCAATAGCCAAGAATATATATTGGTTATATCATTTGTGAGTATTGACAATATAACTCACCTTACATCTTTCTATATAGAAAGGAATAAAAAATATACATTTTCATGGGGGCCCTCTTCCTACAATAAATTGGATGACTAGAGCCTCCTCTCTGCAAGATTTCACCCTTCAATCAATATTTCAGGATATCAAAAGACCAACATTTTTTTCTCACCCCTCTCTTTCTCTCATGTTTTCAGGGAGCAAAATTTAGAGGTTGATAGGCTTTCCAAAATTGTTGTGGGAAGGAATTGGTGTAAAAATTGCAATATGGCAGCGCAAAACATTCTTCTCACATCTTGGCTCCAAGTCTAATATGTGCTAATTATTGGCAACATTTGTTTTGATTCCATTGAAGGACCTTTGGATGGATTTGTTTCTATTACAAAATGTGGTGATAAAATTGTAAATTTGTGTTATGAAAATTGTATGATATTTTTGTAAAACTAAAGTCCCTTTTTTGATCATTGTGCTTTTTCATCTATGGACTAGAGCTACACAACCACACTAGAGCCATAGGCATCTATAATTGTAATTTTATTTTCATAAGAAAACAAATAATATTT